>WAAE01010288.1:0-64768 GCA_013400495.1 Nicator chloris
CTCCTGAAGACTAACAATTTTACATTTAAGTTCTTCTATCTCTAACTGATTAGATGACAATTTTTCTACTTCTTCCTGGAGGCGATTTACAGTTTCAAGAAGAACATCCTTTTCATTGAAAGCAGCCCGGAGTTTCTGTTGCAGTTGACTGACATCAGAAGCTTGCTGTTGTTTCATTGATTCAAACTCCTGGCTGATCTTTCCAGCAGATTCGCCTAGCTCAGCCTGTAGAGTTTCCATTGTTTCTCTCAGGCTGTTGTAATTGGACACTGCTTCTTCCTTCTCCTGAGTTAGCTTTTCAAGCTGTTCTCTAAGTTCCTGCATTTCAAAAACTAATGCCATCTGTTTTTTTTCAGAACCAGATAATAAAGTTTCATTTAGTTCAGAAATTTCTCTCTTGTGTTGATCTTTCAGAGTCTGAATCTCTAATTTGTGCTCTTCTGCAGCAGTTTCATAGTTCTGTCCTGCTGCTTCAAGCTCCAATTTTAGTTTTTCAATTACACAGCAGTAATCTTCTTTAGTAAGCTGCAATTCATTTATCTTGAAGTCCAAGTCTTCCCGCTCATGAAAGTACTCATCCTTCATACGATGGATTTCCTCTTCCAGTTTTATCTTGACATTGCTCATATAAGTTAACTCGTCTTTTAATATACTGTGTTGGGACTGGAGTTCTTCTAAACTATGCTCCAGGTACCTAACTTTATCTTTCATTTTTGCTTCTACACAAGGTTCTTCTTGTGTATCTTCAAGATCTATCTTGTTTTCTAAATTTTTATTTAAGACTTCTCTCAGCTGCTCCAAGTCACATTCACACTGGTCAGTCTGAGCACGCATTTCATCCCTGGCATTTTTCTCTGCCAAACTGTGCTGTAACTGATTTATTTGATTTTGCTTTTCTTCATTTTCTTTAGATGATATTTCAATCCTTTGCATTAGTTCTAACACCTCTTCCTGATGGGCAATTTTTAATCTTTTAAGCTCTTCATTCAGATTTTTTATTTCATTATTGTAACACTGAGAGTTGCTTTTAATAGTTTCTTGCAGATTTGTCACTTCTTTGTTTTTGTCTTCATTCACAGCTTCCAACTGCTTGTTCAGACACAAAAGTTGCTCCTCATAAGTAGATTTAATTATTTGGACATCATCTTGTAATCTTTTAACTTCTTTTTGACTATCATTGTAACATTCAACCTGTTGCACCAGCTCCATTTGTTTCTTCACTTGTTTATCTAATTCCACCTTCAGCTTTTTCAAATCCTCATTGTGCTTGCATTGTGCATTTGCTAATTCACTCTTCAGAGCTTTTATTTCTTCCAGAGAGTCAGTTCTTGATTGTTCCAGTTGCTTCTGCAATTCTTCTGTTTTAGCCACTGCAGCCTAAGCAAACAAGCAAATTATTAAATACTGGTAATTTAGCATACAGAATTTCCTACTGAACTGTTTACAATAATGAATTAGAAAATGCAGTAGTCCTCAGTTTTAAAAACTGCTATAGCTTTTAAGCATCTAACTGTATTAGGACAACTCAATTCAGAAGACACTGCACACAGTACAACAACATTTGCAAAAAGAGAAAGGAAAACTAAGTCCGAAATCATGTTTACCAGCATAATTTCACAACATAGTCATGACAGAGTTTACCTTTAGTAACTATTCTGATAATTAAAGATTACTTTTAGTGCATTAAATTCAGGTATCTGGAATATAACAATGTCCATCAATTGCAAGCAATTCAGTCTTCACTCTATTATTGACTGAGATTATTGATATAATACAGATGCCTTGGCTTTCAGGCTCCTTCTTATGAATATCTAAAGGTAAACCTCATATGAATATCTAAAGGTTTACCTCATAAAGGTAAACCTGTCCTCCCATGGAAAGACAGAGCTGATTGACTGAAGTCTATGTAGGCTTTTAATGCACAGACTGAATTCTTCTTGCAGCTGTGGAACTAGACAGTGTATATAAGAATTTTTTATTTATTACTATGACCTAGGGGGTACAGAGAAAATATGCTTTAATATATAAAGCCTTTACATTGCTTTAGATTTTTTAAGAGATGGAACACAGGTAAGTGAAGAAAAAGATGGAAATTAGATACACAACAAGCAAACCTAAAATATAATTCTGAAATATTTCAGTAATGTTCTATGGCTCATTTCAGTACCTCTGCTTCTTGCTTTATTTGAGTATTTTCTTTTTTCAGGGCTATGCACTGCTGCTGAGTTTCAGCTTTTTCCAGAAGCACAACATCCAGCCTTTCTGTGAGAGCCTAATATTAAATGAGAAAGATCATTGAAAGAAGAGTTTCTTAACAATGGAAACAGTGATTTCTGAAAAATGTCAGAACTCACATATTGATTATGACCCTTTTTGTCAAATAAACACATCAGTCTGGTTTTAAAAATTGCTTTCAGCCCAAATACAACTGATATAAAATAGGTAGACTAAAACAATGATGTTGGGTTACTTTAAAAATTGCACTTGTGATCAGCTAATTTTTTATTACCAGGTGGTGGTGGTGGTGAAGTTCCCTTTCTGTAGAAAAGAAATCTCCATCCAAATTACTCAAAACGATTCTCTGAGAAATTCCTCCTCACTACCAATTTTCACTTTCATATGCTATGACCCTTATCCTGAGAAAGACAGATCCTAGAAGTATTTCTTGTGACATACTATTTTAATTATGTGTTTCTAATCTCATCAAATGACTATCTCAGAATTTTTCTAAATGGCTGAAGTCTTTCTGCAATGGTCACTCCAAAATAAACAAAAGCTGGTCTAACCAGCCCCACAAGTAAAAGTCTTGCTGGGGACATTTATAGTCATAGAATAGTTTGGGTGGGTGGAGACCTTTAAAGGCCATCTAATCCAACCACCCTGCAGTGAGCAGGGACATCTTCAACTCCATCAGGTTGCTCGGAGCCCCATTCAACCTGACCTTGAATATTGACTTCCAGGGGTGGGGAATCTACCACCTCTCTGAGCAACCTTTTCTGTAGGATCTAATAACCAATACCGGGACAGGGCAATTGAGAGGCTTTCCACGAGTTTTTTATTTCAGTATCAGTCTCAGTGAAGGCAGAGACATAAAAGATGGTAAAACTCACGCCATAACAACAGAAGCCAAACTTCTCTTTGCTACAAGACCTTTTAAAAGTTTTTTAGCCAAAAGGCTAATGCTAAAAGCTTACAAGCGTCTACTTAAGCAAATCAATAAACACTACAGGTACACCTTACAGCATACAATAGTTGTTTGTTCTATATTTTTTGCAGCTCAGAAACTGTCTATGTTCCAAATATTCAAGGCCTAAAATTCCACTCTCTTTCAAACCTCTATCTACGTAAGCTTATTGCAATGCTGTGAAAGTCCTCTGCTTTTTCAGTTCCCACACTTTTCCAGCGTTTCACCAGCATCTGTGTACAAAAACATCTTCCTTATATCTAATCTAAACCAACCCTCTTTTAGTTTAAAACCATGACCCCTTGTTCTATTGCAGCAGGCCCTGCAGAAAAGTTTGTCCACATCTTATAAGCCCCCTTCAAGTACTGAAGTGCTGTGGTAAGTTCTGCCTGGAAAGCGTACTACTCTGTACTATTCCTCACAGAACCAAGGGGGTTTGCTGTCAGGTGGAGTAAGGACGTGAGGGAGAAGGAAAAAAAAGAGGTTTTAGGAAGTGTCTTGGATTCCTGCAGATTGATTCCATTCAATTTGAATACGGTTTTCAAGCTATTTACTATTTATCAAATTATTTCTGTGGATTTATTTCAGCTAACTTCACGTAATACAATAGAAATCCATTACATATTCCTACCTGAATAATATCATCAGCTCCTGCAGTAGCTGCTTTAGATCGGAGTTCTTCAATTTCCTTCTCCAGTTCTTAAAATGTAAAGAAATTTCACAGTATGAATTGATGCTGCATCACAGTAGCAAATTTCTAGTAAATCCTGTGCCTGACAACACTTCTATTCAAACAAGAGACGTCTTTCACTTCACCAATTTTTGTTTATTACTGAATGATAAACAGGACTAACGGAAAGAGAACAAATATTCAGTACTACTTCTCCAGTCCTGACACTAAGCATGGTTTCCTGAGGAGGCAAAACTTCCTTGCTTACACAGAGGGACAACAGAGAGAAATCTTCTGATGATCATCTTATCTTCTATTTCATGGTCAATTTAAATCAAAGGAAAGATACTCAGTTTCTACTGTTTCTCTAAAAACAGGCATCAAGCAGAAGAACAAGATCTTATTAATAACAACACTGAGGAAAGCCTGGTATAGCCCATCTCTGTATCCTTATTGTTTCAGTAGGCAGCTACCAGCAGTCAGCATAACTGTCATTCCAAACAAAGGGAAGTGACACCACTCCAAGTGGTGGGCCACTGGAGGAAAAGGGACAGCAGAGTGGAGGACAGCACATGAGAGCACAGATTTACATGTACTTTTAGGCGTTAAGCATCAAATTTTGTTTGGTATATTTTATAATTTCTTGCTAAAGAAACAAATGATCATAAAGTAGCAGACTATCTTAAAGAAGCCATTGTACTCTACAACAAACTATACTCTACTAATTATGCAAAAAATACCAGACATTCCTCCTCCCATTTGCTTCCTGAAAAGCAACCTGCACCAATATGGGGAACAATGACAAATCCCACTTCAACTTTTACACAAGCTACACAGTTCTATCATGCCATACTGTGAGACCAAAACTAATTTAATACCTGACAAAAGCAATGCTTCTTTTCTTCTCTTTCATACTCAAAATACTTCAGTCCTTATCATCCCACCATAAATAGCAAAATTGAAGAAAAATAAAATCTAGTATTTTTACCTAGAATTTAAATCTACCTATCAAAAACATACAGTGGCATTTGAAAAGGTCAGGTAGTGCCAAGCATTAAGGCAGAAACTGCACTTTCCAGTAAGATACCTGCACATCTTGACTTCACTTTCTGTATAAGCATCATTTGCTTTTTTGCAAACTTGATGAGATCTTCTTTGGGCAATGTGTCCAGCTGTAAAGAAAGTATGTATCAGAGAAACCTGTTTCCTCTAACCCAGAGGGAAATACAAACAAGGCATTTTAGCATCTGACTTCCAAGAAGCTGAATTTTAGAACAAGAAACTCTTACCATACATTTGCAAGGACAATAACATTTCAAAGAACAGTCCAAGTTACTGATGTTCTGTTATCCAATTCTGATATTTCAATTACAGTAACAGAAACTACTCCTTATTCTATACTTTTCTGTAACAATTCTGGAGCACACAATTGGGCAGCATCAGTTAGGAAAACTCAGTTAGGAAGAATTACAATTCAGTAATACAATTTGAACAATATTTTGAAAATAGCATGCTGACCTAACATTGTCATTGTTTAAATTTACTTCCAACGTATGCAAAGATGTCTGTGTCCATTAAGAAATAGACTGCTACCAAAACTGGATGCTATTAATAATTTATCAAACATATCAGGAAGCGAACATACCAAGAAGAGATTTTTTTTTCCCTCATGGTTTCCAAAACACTTTATCTTAATGTTTATAAGTTAATTTTTCCTGTCTAGAAGAAATGTTAAAAATATCTTTGTCTTCCTATTAGTCACAGCTTGCATGCAAGCTGTAACCCTTGGAACTACTGATATCCAAATAAATTAGGTTTGTGAGGACTGATTACCTTTGATTTGCCTGATCCTGGTGTGCCAGAAGATGCCACCATCTCCTGCCCAGCATCTTGAACCTACAACAAAATAAAGTACAATCTGCAGTAATGAACTTCTCAGTGTAAGACGACCAAAATAACTAATTGGAAGTTTTCCAACAGAGACTAACTGAATACAGCAACAGCACAAGAAAAGAATTAAAATAAAATTTTAAAACAGCACGTATTTGTAGGATTAGTCAGAAACATAACGGAAAATTATCTACTGTGATTATTAGAACAGCAGAATAGAAAGCTCCCAATGTCAAAACCAGTATGCTGATTCCATTACTGAATGGACATCTAGAGCTGATACAGTATTGCAAATTAATTATATTTACAAGCAGTTTCAAAAGCATGACTCACTACCTTGTTCTTAAAGGAGCCATTAAAAAAAATAAAAGAACAACAAAAAAAGAAGAAAACCCCCCAAAAACCCAAACCAACCCAAAACAAAACAAATAAAAACACCAAACAAACAGACAAAACCAAAACAAAACTTGCAGAGGAGTTGCAGTTAAATCAAACCTTTTTTTTTTTGTTTCCTTCTTAAACACACTGATATATCACTACAATTGTTAGCCTATCAAATATATTCCAAAAGATTCAGCAAAGTCAGGGCTCATTTGGACATATTATAACCCCTCTCTTCTCTTTTCTAAAACATCCTAGTTCTCACTTGGATTGCTGGACTGACAAAAATATCTGAAAAGGCTCTGCAAATTCTAGGCTCCCTATCCCTAAAATACATGCAAAATGCCTTCTACTGTAAACTTTCACCTTCTACTGTAATCTGGGAGACCGTTGCTTTACATGGGATATGCTTATGTAAACTCAGGAACACAAAGAAATGTATGCAGCCACGATGCTGCAGAGGAAAAGGGAACACTTCAAATACATTAGGAATAGCATTTCCAAGCCTTGACCTTTACCCTGCTTTCTTCTTCATACTATCATATGTGCATGGGTATAAAAGTGAAGAGGTGTACATATAAATATTTGTATTTTTATATATCTAGATGTTGGTGTGTGTGTATGTATGTGTGTAACACACATACTTCACATACCTTCACTTTTATTTTGCTACTCTCTTCATTCTGCCAAAAAAATCAAAACTCTTACAGCAGAAACTAAGGAAGAACCAAACTGGATCTGAACAATATGAGAATGAACAATCACTAATAATTTGGACAGAACAGGTGACATAGATCACAGATCTGTCTAAAAGCATCACCTTTAGAAATATGAGTTCAAATACAGACCAAGGACAAAGGCAGTTATAGTCATCTATGTAACACATATGCATGCAAAACTTTGCCAACATTTACACTCCTAATATTTTAGCCCTTGGACAGCATAATGAATTATAACAAACTGCATGTACTGTTCAGAGAATGACAGCTCACCACTCTCCATACTACAGCAAGGCCAGATGGATTTTCTTCTCACAATACTTCTACTTCTTTAAGCTAATACATACAGAGGCAGAATCACATACTGTGTAAAACAACGCATCCAGTTTGCTGTTCTGGTAACAGAAACCAGAGGCAGCTCACATAGAGGGTTTCACCCACTTGAGTTAGAAGAAAAACGAGGAAGATGAGCTACCAAAAAACCCCATAACTTTTCACTGATTAGTTGCATCCAAGCTGTGAGCCAGCAGCTACGAAGTATGCTTTTAAGCCCAACACAATCCTGCATGGTTTCTAGTCCACCATTCTGAAATCCAGATGCTTCCATAGTTTACTGATATATACATACATTTTTAGATTTTATTTCAAGCCTGCTTTAACCCCTACACTAAGAGGGGTTTCCATGCCACACTTCAAGATGTTCTATGTATTTTAACTGCTATATCCCCCTTACTTTCACAATAGCTTAACATACTTTTAGAAAGCTTAACCAATGCATAAATGTACTATATTAGCCTTTACTGTGAACTGTGGCAGTAATGCTCATCACGAACAGCAATTTTCTAAGCAATGTGCAAATATTACACATCACCAACTCTAAGTGTACCAAGTCATATCAAAACGCATTTTGAATTGTGATTGCTTCAACCATCAGTGGCACAGAACCTCTATTAATAGACTGTAGCATGCAAGCAGCACAGACACCACCAAGAGAGTTAATTTAATGTGTGAACTTAAAACTCTTCAATGTTGCCTTTGGATTTGCCTTGGTGTTTATGAAAGCCTCACTGGATACAGACACTTCAGTGGTTTTATTTGCTTGTGTTGGTAGGTGTTTCACAGTTGACGTACTGTTAACACATCGGGTCACCTCAGTGGAAAAGGAACCCTTGTTCGCCGTGGGTGCCTTCACACAGTAACGTCTCTCCGCCCCGGCCTTGTGTCACCCGAGTTTCACTCCCCTCGAGTCAGCATCGCCCGCTCTCCCCAGCCCATGCCAACAGGGCGACGTCTCCACCTTCTAAGCAAGAGGGGCACTAAACAAGCCCGTTGTAGCCCGCACCGGCGCTCGCATTTCCGCAGGGCAGAGGTAGCGGCAGGGCCCCCCTTGTCAGCCCCGGCCTCCCTCACAGCCGCCGCCCGCCGGGGCTGCGCCACCCGCGGGGGCTGCGAGGCGGCGGCGAAGCGCGCCCAGCGGCCCGCGGGCTTCTCCGGCCGTCACCGCGGGAAGGGAAAGGAGCCGCGGAGTGGGAGGGGCTCGGCCGCACCTTCCCCGCTCCCCCGTGCTGCATGCCAAGGTCACACCGCCTCCTCCCCTCTCGCCCCAGCTGCGGTACCCCCGAGAGCTCCGGGCCCCTCTCCCTCCGCCGCACCGCCCGCCGCGTTACCTCCATGGCGGGGCCGGCCGGCTGCAGGGGCGGAGAGAGCGCGGCGCCACAGCCGCTGCCAGCGCCGCTACATCCTCCCGCAGCCGCTTCCGCCTCCGTCATCCCTGCACGCCGGGCTCGCCGGGCCCGGCCTGTCCGTCACCGAGCACCGCCCCGGGGGACGGGCGGGTCTGAGCCGAGGGCCCACTGCCTCGGCGGCTGAGCCCGTCCGGGCCGGGCCGTGGGCCGGGAAGTGTTTGTCGCCGCCCAGCTGGTGTTCTCCGTCATATAAGAAGGGCAAAGTGGAAGGGGTACAACTGCCACACGTTTGCACCCCGCTGTTCCCTGCTCCTGAAGAGTTCCTAAGGGCAACAGAGTGCTGCAGGCGCGTCTCTCACTGCCACCGTAAGGAGAGTATGCGGTGAAGAGTGACGTGCTCAGAAAACTTAGCAGAAACTTAACCATTGTTCATCAAATAAATGCGGCGGGTGCCAACAGGATCGTGCCAGACTTTTGATCAGTGCCCAGCGACAGGACAAGGAGCAATGACCTTAACCAACCACAGGAAGTTTCACTCCAACATAAGGAAGAACTTCTTTACTTTGAATGTGACAGAGCACTGACACAGCTGCCCAGGGGTCTTGTGGAGTCTCCCTCTGGAGGCATTCAAACGCTACCTGGATGCAGTCCTTTGTCACCTGCTCTACGTGACCCTGCCTTGGCAGGGTGTTGGATGAGATGATCACCAGAGGTCCCTTCCAAACCCTAGGAATTCCATGATTCCGTAAATTCAAAAATAGATGTGAAGGACTACCAGAGCAAATAGCAGAACCCAGGTGTTATGGCTTGTAATTAGGTGTTTTTATAGAAACTTTTTATGCCTGTTTGAGTAGGTGTTTGAGGGGAGCAATGCCTACTTTAAAGGGCACACATTTTTCATTGTAGCCATGCATGCACTTTGGTAGTGCCTGAATAATTTTTCACATTTCATGATAAGTAATTGATTTTTAATGAAAAGTTCCCTGGGAAAAACAATTTAGGCATATTATTCTGTTTATGGTTCACTGGGTGAATACTGAATATCACCAAATTAATTATAATGTCATGAGAGAATATGTATTTTAATAAAAGGGTTGTTTGTAGAAATGCTTGTCTCAGAAGAATCATTGCATTTTTCCAGGTCTGCTTACTGTCATTCTTCTTGTAAAATTCAAACGGCAAATAGTGACAAAAAGCAGAAAGGTTCTTCACATATACTTAAGAAAGTGTTTATTTCCCCACTTCCAATGCATTCACTGTCCATTATATATATTCATATGTATTTATTTATGCAGCTACACAGCTGTAGCAGGAGCATATGGTTCCATGCTCACAGAGGTTGCTGGTGGGGAACAGATGTCCCTAACCAAACAGCATGATGATGTTTCTTCATTACTTCTATTATGATACTTTTTAGAAGCCTTTTAGGGCATTTAACAGATTAATTCTTTCTTTCTTTCCCCTTTCACGTTGGGGTACTGTGAACTGGTTATCTATGCCTGTGCTACTCTGATCTAACATGGGGGTTTCATACAATTTCAAGAAGAGCCTTTTGGCATAGAGTCCTTCCAAAATCATTCCATAGCAGAAGCTTTTCACCCCAAACTGCCATACTGCACGGCTCTGTGCTTTGAGGTCAGTCTCCAACAGAATTTGGATATTTGGGAAGAACACTGTAGGAAACTAACCTCTTTTGGGAAACCACAGAGAAAACAATGTTCCATGCAAATTTGTTCCTTCTGCCTATCTTCAGACAATATGTGTTATGTATCAACTCTTGCGTCATCTCATGATTTAGCCCAAGAGGAAATTGATTTTGGAGATTATTCAAGGCAGCCACAAAAGAGTTTTCAGAGGTGTTAGTACTGAAGACAATGAACTACCGGCTCCCTCATCGCAGGCTTTCTGAAGCTGATTCTGGCTAGGGGCCACTCAGCCCCCCCTCCCTGAGCTCCATGTTCCTGAGAGACATGTATTTGACAGGGACAGGCCAAACCTCCCCTCCCACCCTCCTCCATTTTGTGCAACAGAGTTTAGGTATATTGTACATTTGAGATTGTCTTGACAGTCTTTCATTCTGGTTCTGAATCGCAGCAGCAGTTGCAAAGAATCCTGGTTAGAGAAAGGTAGAAGAATTTTGAAAGTTTCCAGAATCAATAAGAGAAAAAAGATTGAGGATTTTGACTGTCGATTGTTTCAGTTTGTTACAGTAAAGTGCAAGTTGCTCTGAATTTTGTGGGGAAAAATGTTGATTTGTACCTGCAGTAGTCTGATAAAGTTTTCTTAAACAATTTATGAATTGTGTCTTACCTATCTAGAAGGAGACGGTAAGCTGATACATAATAATAAGTGCAGCTAATTTGAGACAAGATAAGTGAGAAAAACAAGAATAATTTACATAGTCCATATATACCATGATTTTATTATCTTTGTAAAAGAGAATTAA
Organism: Nicator chloris; assembly: GCA_013400495.1. Taxonomy (NCBI): domain Eukaryota; kingdom Metazoa; phylum Chordata; class Aves; order Passeriformes; family Pycnonotidae; genus Nicator; species Nicator chloris. The sequence continues at coordinate 10,976 of WAAE01010288.1, forward strand.
TTCATCTTTTTAAATAGCATTGTCTATGTAAAACAAGATTGCCAAGAGATTTATGAGATGTGTTGGGGCAGAGCATAACAAATTTTCAATCCTGCTTTCGTTGAGAAGCCAAGTCCCACAGGGCTGTAATTAGCCCTTACATCAAGGCAGGGTACAAATGCTTGTTCACTATCATTGGAATTATTAGACCTGGAAGAATTTTCTGAAGAGCACAGAATGAGAAAATGCCTGTAATTTTGCTACTGGGGAATGTGTTTTCGGCATAAAGGAGCAGATGCTTTAAATACTTGCCACTGTAGAATCTCTCTTTGCAACAAGTTCTGAGGATCACAGACTCTGTTGTGACTGATGCTGGGCCAGTTGGAGTTCTTGCTTTGAGCTGCTTCTATGCCTTTTTTACATGCCAGGTTAATATAAAGGAAAACAGCATATGAATTTATAGTATTTTTAACTATTCTCCTCTGTTTGGAAACTTAAAGCCCATCCCTGTGCAGATGAACTGCAAATTATTTGGCTGTGGCCATTTTGTTGGGTTGAGTTGCAGTTCAGTAGGTTCCCACAAGAGTGGAATGGTGAAAAAAGAGTTATTTATCTCAGTACCATTTTGTGTGTGAAGGATTAGGTTAGATGTTAAAAAAAGAGACTGGATATAGAGTCCTTAATTCTGGTCTTAAACTGCAATAGGAAACAGAGGTGAGTACTTTGGTGTTCTCACCAGCAAAAGCCAAAAAGCCTTTTGACAGATTAGTGTAAAACTCAAGCCAAACCATGTTTTTTTTCACAAAATTTGGGGTGAGGTCTGGCTACAAAAGACTGTCCCATTGTTAATAGAACGTGAAGAACCTTTAATTGCGCAGAGAGATAGTAGCAAATGTAGCTGAATGTTATTGATACAATAACAAATTACTGTGAATCAAAAGGCCCAATTTAACAAATAAAAAAAAAATCAGTTACCTTAATTTTTAGGTGCCTGACCTAAGATTCTACCTGTACTTGTATTGCCTATACCAGAGCAGGATGCAGTGTAGCTTGCTTTTGACATGATGCCTCTGTCTCCACAGAGGTAGATGGATATCATTTGACTGTGAGCCTTCAGTTCAGAAGGCAGTCTGTGCTCACACAGCTGATAGATACCAGCTGCCCTTGCAGCAGCCCATGCCAAAGCCATTCTGCAATAAAAATCCATGAGTAATTTGCCTCTTTGACATTAACCACAGGGTGCTGCTGAATGATGATTTTCCTGATCTATCTACACAGTGCTTGGTCTGGGGAGCAGGCAGAGCCTTGTTTGTTATCCAGCTTAAGCCCATTACTTTCAGTCCGGCAGCACAGTTTGGTGGCATCTTCGAAGTATGAAGGGCTCAACTCTCATTCTCAGTGTGCTTCTAGGCTCACCTGCAGGCTACACTGAGACAGACCTTGCAGCATTCACTGAGGGTGTGAGGGAAATGAAAGCTTCAGTCCAGGCTTAAAATATGTTAATGTACTTCTGAAAATTGCCAGAATTAATGATTAACCTTGTTGTAAAGATAAGACACTTTGTGAACATGCTGACGTAAACTATTAATATGGAGTGTGATGTCCATACCCTATGTGGACAGGACAAATTACATAAAATCTTTGTCCTCTGCATGGCCTGTTTTCCTAACTGGAGAAACAGAGACTTTCAGTTCAAGGATGAAGCAGATCATCTACAGTTAGATTAGTGGAACGGAAAGCAGTGTCCCTCTGTCTTTGAATGCTAGCTAGGAAGATAGAACAGCTCTCTTCTTTGTTTCTTTCTTTAATTTTTTTGAATCTCTATGAGTCTTTCATTCTCTTTCAGAAATGGTTGCATTCCATGTGAAAGTAAAATGTCTCCCCTAGCTGCTATTGACAGCCAAGTTCAAGGGAGATTACAATTATTCTAGGATTAATGCAGCAATACTTTTAAACAGTGTGTATTGAAGCAGGAATCTTTAGTCATTCCCATGGGAGGATTTGTTTTTGTGGTTGCAAATGCAGAGCTACAAAACAGAAACCATGTGAACAGTTAGCATGTATTAATCAACACTGACCCTGCAACATTTTTTAGAGATGAATAACAGTTTCTGCGCTATCAAAACTCAGCACTTGCACTCTTTTCTAAAGAAGAAACAAGCAGCATGGAAGAAGTTGCTGTGAGATTGCATCAGCTAAACTGACACAAGTCTTGTCAAGCTGACATTGAAGATGTTGCACCTAAGAAGGTTAGTAAAACTGCGCATCTAGATAACTGGATGAAAATAAAGCGTGGATGTATATTTAGGACTTCTGTCTAATATAGTTCTGTGTAGTTTTATCTCCACAGTAAACAGAGTCATGTGCTTGCATCAGAAGTGTGACAATAGCTTAAATTAATTGAAGTAATTTGCCTGAGCATGTACAATCTCCTTCTGCAGGTGCTCATTGATTTACAGTATCTTAGGTAAAAATATATTAAATCTCTTACTAACTTCTGTTGGTATTAGTAAAAAATCTCCATATACAAGCACATAATTTAAAGCTCTTCTGTACATAACAACTGACAGACCTAAAGATATGGAAGCTAAAGGCACTCTAGATGAGAGCACCCTCCAGTCATCCGCCCAGAAGCATATGCATATCTCTACTGATATACAGTCAAAATAGACACCAAACAATAGTAGAATCTATGTCCTTAGAGGGATGCATACAACCCATTAACCTTTTTCCCAAATTTTCTTCATAACTACAGGTAAAATAATTTTCAATGGTAACAATAAACTACTCCCTGTAGTTTTACACTAGTACAATTATGAACATTTTGCAAATCATGATTGAATCCATAAGTTGATCTCTCAGCTATGGTGGCTTGAGAAGGCACAAAAAGCAGAAACTCCCCACTTTTCTATCCTCCTGCCAAGAGGATATATTTTGTCAAAATAGTTAAGATTTCTGTCTTTGAATATGTAGAAGGATAATATAAAGAGCATAAGGAAAGACACTTTTTATGTAGCCACACATCACGTGTTTGTTTCTCCCCTTTTTATTCTAGGACTGCAGTCTGACCTGTGGTACTTTTTATCTCTTGTTCATAGCAGCTGACTTGCAGCTGGTGAAAAGTTCCCTAAGGAAGTGAGAGCAAAGGTGACTTTGCAAATGCGATACGAGTCCCTTATTGTATGGTCCCTCTACTCTTGCAGTTGCTATACAACTCCCTTTTCAAATCAGGCTTCAGCCACTGTCAGCATTGTGCTTTTCTGATAGTTTTGAGATTTCAAGGGAGAAGTGAACAGGTCACTTGTGTGACCTTTTGTACAGCACTGCTCTTAAAATGTCACCAAACTACTGAGTTAAGCATGTTTTCCATTTACTCATACCTCTTGTGGCACTGAATGAGGATTAGATTGACAAACTGTGCTGACTCCCGATTTCATAGAGCAACCCAGGACAGTGGAAATATCTGAGGGAGCAGGCAACACCTTTTCCTCATACTAGTGAGACAGTAAGTCAAGTTAATCATAAACAAAACTCAAACAAGTAGCACAGAGCTCCTCAAGCTGGTATTTAGCTTTGCTGTCATGAACAGCAGTGTCTCTGACAGATAATTTTTTCTTGGGTAGTTTTAACTGAGACATCCTTTGTTTGTGGGCAGGAATCTGTCAACTGCAAGTCTTAAAAAAATAAAAGTTACACAAATGTAGTAAATACATGCTTCCAGTTTCAGTGATTCCTGCATTTTTGGGAAAAACTCTGTAGGCCAGGACAATGTAACTCCTATGTTTAACAGGCAACTTTTTGTTTGTTTTCAAATGGATGCAGGGCATTGCTGCCCTTTATGACTGCATTCACTTTAGATATGTGCTGCCCTTTATGACTGCATTAATTTTAAATAAGTGGATTAAATAGGTAGGCTGAAATGAACTTTGCATGTGATAGCTGCTCATATTGCTACAGCTTTTAAACTTACTTTTAACTCTCCTGAGCCAAAGAGAAAATATCCCCAGCAAATATTTTTTGTAGTAAACTAGACTAAACTAGACTAAATGAGACTAAGACAGTATTTTTCTTTAGCTGCTGTAATCTACATTCTGTTCCCCCTAACATTCAGAGTGCAAACTCAGTTAAGGAGGAAGTTTTTGTGGCCTTTTTTGTGTGCCAAGCTCAATGATGGCACTTTAAAATCAAAAGTGGATTGGCAACAGTTGCCTATAGTTAAATGGGTTATGAATTGCTTTAGTTAATTTTGCACAAGTTCAAAGCATGGCTGTGCTTATGGTACTAATGCTAAAGCAGAACTGATTTTTATTTTCCAGTATCTACCAGGCTCTATTGCAACTAAGAGCCCTCAATGAGATGTTTATATATTTGATTAGGAGTAAGGTAAAGGAGAAGGCAATGACGTGAGGCATCTGATGAACACGTTTACAACAGTGAAGAGGGAGATGGCATTTGCAGCATTAACGTTCCACCTGGTTCATACCAGTTTCAGAATTTTCCAGATGTTAAGAGGACACTATGATATCCAGTTCAGAAGGCAAATGTGAGATGCAATAGGGACTACTGTGCCCACAGCTAGACTGTAGATAAATGCCTCTGTGCAGCCCTTCAGCAAGTTTTATCAAAGGAAGTAATGAGTGTTCAGTGTTTTTGGAAATGTTGCTCTCATTTCAAGTACATTTCTTATGTCCAACTTAAAATGAGAGAAAATGAAATTTATTCTACTTTGTGTACTTCTGTTCCTCACTTTATACTTGACCACCTTTAAATTTGTATATTGTTGTTTATTGATTAATGTTCATACAACTTGTTGCACTCTTTTAACACCTTTTTTCCTGTTGGCTCTTAGTTTCTGTTAGAATTTGATTTTAAAATGCCAGCAATATCAACTGCAGTTTTACAAAGATCAAAACCCACAGCGTGTCTGAAATATTTTTATTAATGCTGAAAGTTACTGTGGCAGGGGTGACTGAGAAGTGTCCAGTGGAATTATTTTTTTCAGGGAGACTTAAACTTTGACATAATTTGGGCACTCTCTCAATAATGAAATATCAATGATGTGTGAAAGAGAGATCTTGGAATCTTAGGGACATTGGTATTTTGTGAAGGAATAGCAAAATATATGACATGGAAAAGGCTGAAGATCATTGATTTCCATTGCAAGTAATTACAATTCCATGCGAAAAACAAGAGAGGTATCAGACATTTTCTTCTTATAATCTTCATCAAATTTCTCATTCTGTGCCACAGTGAAATGATTCTTCCAATCTGCAACAGTCCCTAAGAAATGGCAAAGCAAAAAAAAAAAAAAGGATTGATCTACCAGTATTTCCTGAAGCTCGTTATCCACAGCTTATCAGATATGTGTACTTTAATGCTTATTTCAAAACAGAATGACAACCAGACAGAGTTGATGTCAGTAACAAACCTCAGTACCTTTTCTCATGAATGGGGAAATGGAGTGATCCATTATTCCTTCAAAGTCTTTAGTGTAGTTTGCCATGGGGTTTTCCTTCATTACCTCAAATGAGGTATTCTGGACTATTTTGTTTAGAACCTCCTCACTCAGATCCTTCTCCAGGAACTTTGCAATCCTCTGAATTTCTCGCTTTGGATTCTGCAGAGACAATTACACGGGATAAGATTCAGAGCTGGGAAAAGTAAAGAAATCAAACATCATGTGAGAGCTGCAATTCTCAGACAGAGAAGATTAGGTTATTGTATGGGTTACTGGCATTATAATATAAAACAGTTGCTTGTAGTTAGTATCTAGTAGACTTAGAGATTTCAGAGCTCTATAAAAATATTTTCAGCCTTTTACCTCCTTCATATCTTCGTAGAAGAGATAGAGGATACGGTGCTTATCTTTTGCCTTCCACCATCCTTTTACATGGTCATACCAGGAACCCCAGAAGACTGAAAAAGAAGTAACATCAGCAGCAGCTATAAGTGCCCCAACATGTCTTTAACACATGTGGCACTCGTGTTTCCCTCTTAACCAGTACCTGTGAATTTCCAAGCTGGTTTTGAATCAGTATGGCTATGATAATAAGCACTGCTGTGCTCTGTGCTTATTACAGCATTTTAGCTATTAATCCCTCAGGTTTATGGATGCTCAGAACAGGATTCATGTGTAACTTTAGAGGGCAACAAATGCAGATGCATTATAGTCACATGGAAACACACATTTCCAGTATTTGTTTGATCAGCTGGACAAAGCTTGTCTTAACTGGCCCTGCTTTGAGCAGGGCAGGGGTTGGGACAGTATGGACAACAAAAATCCATTCCAGCTTGCATTATTCTATGATTCTACCTGGTTATAATATTTTCTATGCTATCAGGAGTGCCTGCTCCTGTCTCAAGCAGGTGTCAAAATGATTGGCTAATTCAGTAGATATGTTTTATATGTCTGCACTGGGACAGATGGCTCCCAAGCTGAGCTGCTCAAACACAAGACATAAGGTCTCCTTTGGACACGTGACTCTCATGCTGGTCCAGACAGTGGTATTTCTAGGCCTACATGGTGGCAAAATATTAATGACCTGAGGAAGCTTTAATGACCCAAACTGTAAACTGCCACCCACTTGACCAGGTTCTGTTTCTTAGACATCCTGTGATATCAGCACCTCTTTTAGAAAGGGAAGAATTGGATTCTGAGGTTGCCTGCCCTTAGTTAGATAACTGTCTTTGTTCAGGTGCCTGATTTTTAGATACATTAATTTAGATACAAAGACTCCCTTATCTGAAATTCACGCTGCACATTTCCAACAAAATTACCTCTCCACTTCTGTTTTCAATTTCAAATTTTATCAGGTTAGAGTAAAACCAGTTAAACCATCGTTCCTTTTCAAATGGCTTCTTTTAATCTCAGAAAGAAGAGATGAAGCCTGAAAATTGTCATATATGTTTCTGAATTAGAACAAACAGTAGTGTTTTTATTTTCTCTCAAAATGGAGGCATAAAGATAGATTTAATCCCTTAGGTAATAATAAAAAACTGTGAATGAAGAAAAATTATGACTGAAACACCTTCAGCAGATATCTTTCCACAGTGTCTGCACTGGATTTCAAACCATAACTGAAATTAATAAATCAATGCAATGCATTCTTAAATTGATCAAAATCTCTTATACAACTGATTGCAGTTAATCACCTTTTCCAGTCATGAATTTCTCCACAAACTCCTCCCAGGTTCCTGGATCAGGCAATCCTTTATTCATTCTGTGGAAATGGTAGTATGACACCAGGTTGTCTTTTGCATTTCTTGCCACATAGATTACCTTCATCGATATGAAAAGAGATAGAGAAAGAAATTAACTTGCACATATAAATATAGATATTGAGCATCTCCTAGCATTTTCTTTTGGAGCCTGTTGATAGAGGTTTAAGAGGTTTTGCTTTGAAGCTGCCATTTTCTAAAATCCAGCTTAGGTAACTTAGTCGTGACTTTAGATTCCCACAGACTTTGCACATTAAAGGGAAAATATTTTTGGAGACCTTTTGATTTCCCAGAGATTCTGGAAAACATACTCTGTTTTATGTCACTTTCTTTGTACATGAAGTAGAGTAGGTCTCTTCAGCCTTACCTTACAGTTTTGTTCCCAGAAGGATGGAGGCACCAGCTGCACTGGCAGATGAGTTTTCATTGTTCGTGGAGATGGCATGGCTTCAGCTAACTCCAGACCTGTGGGATTTTTAATTATGAGATGTGAGTTGTTCTCTAAATTGATCTAGCACTTCTTTCCTATGCTCACATATGTGATTGTGACTGTGACTTTTCAGCACTTCACCTTGCATTGATCATTCATCTCCAAAGCACTTACATAGCAGGGTAACATGTACAACATTACATAAGCATCTTCAATGTTTCTAGAGAAAATTTTAGCTCTGTATTTGAGTAGAAAAGGGGAAACACTAGTTTATACGTTTTTGCTTTCTTGGACCCAAAGCTAACTCCTTCTCTCTAAGAGATAATAATGAATACTGATTTATATTTATCCAACCAAAATTTTTCCTATGCAATATTTGGTGGTCTCCTTCTACCTTGCAGATAAGAAATTTTAGTTTCTTTCTAGGATACAAGAATATGATGGTGGATTAGACTTTGTGGATAGCCCATAAAGAGAAACTAGGAGAACGACAGTGGATTTTCAGTAGCTATAGATATATTGGACTACTTGGGAATATCTGGGAATACTTGGAATCTATCTGTGGAATACTACTTGGGAATACTTGTATCTATCTCTGATATTTGGAATGTGTTATCTCCTCCCTTCTCCCTTTTAAACATCTATCATGATCTCCGTAATTTTTTCCATGTCATCATCTATCATCATCTGTCATCTATAATTTTTTTGTCTCTCTGTGTCAACACAGTCTAGCTTAGAAGAGAAAAAGTAGCACTTCTGCAGAGCTAGTCAAGCTTTTTAGCTTCAAATGAAGGAGTCTGACTTAATGATTTGTGTGGAAATGGAGCTCTTGCTGGGGGAGACTTTTGTAAGAAACTGCAAACCAGTGAAGCCTGCTGGTTGCCTGAATGTTCCATAGCTTTTTTAGATGACTAGACCCTAGAATTGAGCAGCAGTTACTTGAAACAGTAGCAAAACCACTGAAAATATTATGCACTTTTTGGAAATAAGCCCATGACATAGGTTTCTCTTCCATACAGCCTATAATCACAGAACAGCATTCAACTGCCTCCCATGTTGCCATTTTATACATATCTACTACTGGTTTAGATACTGTGGCGTATCAAACACTGTGGAGGCCCTTGAGCCTATCAGGAGAACTTCCAGGGCAATGTCCTGGAGGAATCTACCATAGGGTTTGAGAATGCCTCATCACTTAGAGTGAGAGAAAAAGGCTTCCCCCATGGTGCTCTGCAGCACCATGTTAATTTACCTCAGTTCTCCTCTTCCCATTGGCTTGCTGGCCTTGCCCACCTCTGTTGTTCATATATGTCCCAGTTCCAGAGGGTTCTCCTTTCCCTGTTTCCCCATTGGTTTTTGTATCACTGATTGTACGGCCTCATATTCCCTATTGGTTATTGCCCTTTGCCCTGCCCTTGCGCTGCCCCTGTGCCCTCTGATCACTGGCCCCTGATGCTCTGCTCCACCCCCACTTGCCCTTGTACTTAAACCTGAACCCTCCATTGATTTTGTCTTTTGTCCCTGGGCCCCTTCATCGTGTGACTGCAATAAACCCCACTGGAACTCTGTACAGAAGACCCTTCCTGCCTTTCATTTGCTGACCTATCTGTGGTGTGTGTGAGTGTGGATTAAGTGACTGTCTGTGTGCTTGCCCGAATGGCTTCTTGAGAAGACGCTTTCCGGGAGGTAGCGGCAACCACCATCCATCCATGCCGCTACAAAACACTGCTTCAGATACCACTCCAAAACATCATGGTCTTCAGCAGCACCTGAAGCAATCACGTCTGCCAGCCTTGCAGCACCTTGAGCAGCACTAGATGTTTATGTTAAAGCACCTGAACTGGTCCTTAATAGCCAAAATCATGCTTAGTTCAAGAACAGAGCAAGTGGAACCTTTTCCAGGAAACTTGAGGCATCAGCACTATGTGCTTGTTTTGTTTCATTTTGTCTAAAATACAAATGATATTCACCTGAGTAACGTAGAGGTGGAGGCGCTGGCAAAAACCACTCGAGGAAAGGCTGGCGTTTGTAAGTAGTCTCACGTTTACACTTCTCAATATCTCCATTATGTTGAACCATATCCACTATCTCCTGCGTCCATGTGGTACCTGAAAATGTCAAGTGTTTAGATGTTTCCCTCCAGGATAGTCAAGAGTTTCTTCTACTAGGGAACTGAAAGACAGAAGGGTAGACTCTGTGCTAAAGAACAGCATAGAAAATAATAGACAAAATGGAAATAGAGTATAATACCAGCAAAATGCCTTATTAAGCAACAAAGGTAGTTCTAAAGCTCAGTTCAGGGATTCCATTTTAGACAGACTCCTTGCTTAAAGAAGTATCCCCTTACTTAAAGAAGTATCCCAGTACTGAAAAAACACTGGGACAAACTCACTATTTTATGGAGACTATATTACTTGCAGATATGGTGTTACATTTTAGTTAAATGGTATGCTCCATCTCACCCCTCGAAGATGTACGGTTCATTCCAAGCCTGTAACCCTCCCCTGGAGCATCATGTATCTGTAATCTCATTGGCCCAAGTCTTATTCCACGCTCACTTTAGATCTCCCTGTTAAGGTGTGCGAGGGAGGCCGTGCGCCCTTAGTCTTGTGGTCCCCTTTTTTCTCCCTAGCCTCTCCCTCCCTCCTTCTCCCCCCCTTCTCCCTCAGAAACCATGCTGCTCTCTGGGGCCGGATCCCCAATAAATCCTCGTCTAATTAGCACCCTCAGAAGCCGTGTAGAGTCTCCTTGCCTGCCTGCTGCTGCCAGTGAACACACAGCCTAAAGGGCCCCCCAGGGACCCCCCGGGGGAACCACTGAACGCAATGCAACATGCAGAGGCATGAAACTCCCTCCTTTCATCCCTCACAAAAATTCAGGTATTTCAATTTTGTTTTCATGCTGAATTTGAGTAAAGAAATGCAATACCTGAACTTCAAGTGAGTAAAAATTCATACAGTTTGAAAATGTAAAAAAGTGGCAATATTTGCAAAGTTTCCATTTGAAACAGGTTAATGAAGGTCTGTATAATGTTTCATCTGCGTGAGTGACTGCAACATTTTTTAAGAATTACAGTATAGTGTATCTTTTTTTTTTTTTTTTTTAATAGTGTCTCTTTTCTTTTATAGCTGGCATGGCTGTGTCAACCACATCTCCTCTGAGGTACTGTGACAGGTCACCTAGAGAACAGGCTAAGGGATAAATTGGGAAGCAATTTGGGCAGGAGATTCAGCCCTTCTGAAGATGCTTGTGTTCTTGTCATCTCACACAGATATGCCATAATGTCAAATAGAATCCTAAGTATTTATTTTCATTTCAGTGGCTGGAAGACTTTAATCCCAGCTGGATAAAATAATGTAGTTTTGCCTTCAGTATACTGCTAGTAAATCAAAAGCTTTCAGCTTTCACAAAAGTAATGGTTAGTTTTTTTGTTAAAAACATTTTTCCCCTACTGACAAAAAAAAAGCCCTAAAAATTGTTGTAATTCAAATAATTATTTTTTATGATGGTCAAATTCTCTGATATCTGTTCCTGAATCTCCAAAACTGTACATGTTTTTATTCATACAGAATTAATACTGGTGCTTGTTCCTCATTGGTTTCTTGTGTAGTAAGTATTAAAGGGTCTGATGAAGAGGAGAAATACTGTCCAGTCACTGACTAAAATGCCAGATAGCTAATATTAATGGTGGTATTTTATTTTATTGGCTGAAATTATTAAATGAATTTGGTTATTTTAAAGAATTAGTCAATTTTCAGAAATCACTAATAGTTTACACAAAGAATCATTCCCCAAATACATGATGTATTCCACAGTCATACAGTCAATTTCTATTATTTCTTAGTAATGATCACTTCTTTCTAGGCATTGTTAAATCCCTACATATTGGTGGAAAACTTCTGTTGTCACCATTAATATAAATGTATATAATCTCAATAAAAGGTAACAATCATAGGTTATTAGACTTTGGCCATTTGTACTTCAGTGGTAACAGATAGTTGTTGCATCTGCCAAAGTCAGGACTCACTAGTCACAGCTGACACAGCTCCATGTCTTTAAAATATGTCTGGTTTGGAGTTAAACAACATCAGTCACTATAGAAAAACACAGATCTCAATCCCAACAATAAGCACTGTGCCAAACTTGTATTCTGTTTCCTATCCATACCAACCTGCTTTTGCATAGGTTGCAATGAGCACATCGTCAGGCCTGGCTTTGAATTTCCATATTTGGTCCCAAATGCTAGCAATTGGTTGTTGGAGGGGAACACCTTCCACATCAAATAACTCAGGTCGAACAATTTTCTCTTCCAGACTCAAATCTTTCATTTTATCCATGGCCAATGAGAACTGTATGAAGAAAGGCTTAAATTAACATGGCTGCTCTGAAAAAAATCTGAATTTACTTATCTTGAGGTCTCTCTTATTGACCAAATTCCATGTCCTCTGATTTCTTTGGCCATGATTTGGTCTGCCTGGATCCATATATAGACTCTTTAAAGCTGGATTTTCATTTTCAGAAATGCATGGTGTATTGCTAGTGATAGTTTTCTGTGTCTCAAAAAATCACTCTGTTTTTTCAGATACAAAAAAGAGAAAAAAGTCATTATTCTCATATCAAACACATTTATGTAAAATTCTGATGGTCAGTTTGAGGGCTTCTAAAGGCAAAAAAGGTAACCAGAGATGTGATTTAAAAGAAAGCAGAGAATAACAGCTGGCAATCAGCATACAGGACCCAACCCTTCCTCTGTGAAGAAAATAAACAGAAACGCCTGCTAACACCCTTTGTGCCTTATACTCACTAAAATATTTGCAGACCTTTTCTGTGCTTCGTTCTTGGATCTTTTTCCTCTTGGAACTCTTTGCTGTATTTTGAAATATGTTGCACATAAATAACCTGAACTAGATTGACCATTAACTAAAGGTTGTTAGACTTTAATGATAGGAATCAATCTGTTTTACAATAACTAGTTATTCATTTCTGGATTTCTCCCAGGGAGACATCTTAGGCATAACTTTCAGAGCTCCAGAGTCTGGTCAGAGGAAAGCTGTGCTTAAGGGGAAGCTACAGAAATAATCTCAACTAAAAATATCAGCCAGAAAAAAGACATTTCAATCCCAACAGCAAACATTGCTAGAATATTTTCTTTAGTTTTCTTTAGTTTTTTTAGAATATTTTCTTTTAGTTTTTAGTTTACTCACAGCAATTTCGTACAGATTCAGCTACGCAGAGTGAGGTGTTGGATTGGTGGCTGGGCAGTCACTCAAGAATTTAAAAAAATGAAGAAAAAGAAACTTGCCAGAGAATTTTTCCTGCTTAAATGTCTGCAGTCCTTGGCTGTACTGATAACTATGGAGGAAGTTAAATCTTCGGGCACAAGTAGGTTGAAAACTTGTGTGGGTGGAGATTCCATTCTTCCTGTCAGTGTGAGGAGAGTAAATGAGGAAGTGCAGCAGCAGCCAACAGCTGAGCAGTTTTTCTGACATGGTTTATAAAATCCTTTTTAATCTTGTGAAAGAAAAACACTTGGAATTCTCATCTTAGGCGTGATTCTTTACACAACAAAATTAAAATTGCAACAAAATTAAATGTTGGTCAATAGCTCCAGCAAGATTATTTTGTCTCTCTCATTGTCAGCAGTCTTAGAATAATTAATTTTCTTCCTAATATCTGATCTAAATTGCAAAGATCACGTGTGTGCAGGTAAAGGAAAAAACATCCCAAAATTTTATTCTCTGCTTCCCATCAGCAGGTGATCCAGCCACTTTCCAGGAAGCAGGGCTTCAACCCACAGGTGATTGCTGTATGTAAGCCTACTGCACTTGTACTTACTAGCATTCTGAGGGTGCTATGGGGAAAATTAACTCCATCTTATGGATGGGGCATCCCCAATTTCTCTGGGCAGCCTGTTCCACTGTCTCCCTACCCTCACAGTAAGGAATTTCCTCCTAGCAACTCATCTAAACCTACTCTCTTTCAGTTTGAAGCCCCCTTGTCCTGTCACTACATACCCTTGTCAGAAGTCTCTCTCCATCTTTCTTGTAGATACCTTTCAGGTACTGCACAGCCACAGTTGGGTCACCCTGAAGCCTTCTCTTCTCCAGGCAGAGCAATTCCAATTGCCTCAGCCTTTCCTTATAGGAGAGATGCTCCATCCCTCTGATTGTCTTGGGTGCTTTCTCTGGAGTCGCTCCATCAAGCTGATGTCCTTCCTGTGCTGGGACCCTGGAGCTGGATGCAGCACTCCTGGAGGGGTCTGACCAGTGCAGAGCAAAGGGGCAGAGTCACCTCCTTGAATGCACTTCCCAGTTCACAACACATTTGGCTTTCTGGGCTGCAAGTGCACATTGCTGGGTCATGTCCAGTCTCTCATCCATCAGTATCCCCAAGTCCTTTTCCATCTGTTCATCCCCACTAAGCCTGTGTTGATACTGGGGGATGCCCCGACCCAAGTGTGGCACCTTGTCCTTGTTCTTGTTAAATCTCATGAGATTCCCATGGGCCCACTTCTCAAGCCTGTCCAGATCCCACTGGATGGCATCCTGTCCTTCAGATATGTCAACAGCACTGCTCAGCTTTGTGTCATCTACAAATTTGCTGAGGGTGCACGCAATCCTTTGTCTTTGTCATTAATGAAGATATTTAATAACCCTGGTCCCAGTATGGACTCCTGAGGGACCTTACTTGTCAGTGATGTCCGTCAGGACTCTGAGCCATTGACCACTACACTCTGGATGCTACTGTCCAACCACTTTCTTATCCATCGAACAGTTCACCCATCAAATCCAACTCTCCAGTTTAGAGAGAAGGATTTTGGAGGAGACTGTGTTAAAGGCTTTATATAAGTCCAGATAAATTACATTTGTAACCTTTCCCTTTTCCACTGATATGGTCACTCTGTCATAGAAGGCCACCATGTTGCTCAGGCAGGACTTGCCTTTGCTGAAGTCATGCTGGCTGTTCCTAATCACCTCCCTGTCCTCCATGTGCTTGAGCACAGCTTCTAGGGGGAAGTTTCACAGAGGTGAGGCTGACAGGTTGGTAGGTCCCACGGTCCTCCTTTCTACACTTTTTAAAGACAGGTACAATTTTGTCCTTTTCCCAGTCACCTGGCACTTCACCTGACTGCCATGGAGAGTGGCTTGGCTTGGCAACTGCATTAGCCAATTCTGTCAGGATTCTGGGATGTATCTCTTTGGGTTCCATGGACTTTAGTATGTTCAGGTTCCTAAGATAGTAATGAACCTTATTTTTCCTCACAATAGGAGGGATTTGTTCTCTCAGTTCCCATCCTGCTGTCCATCAGCTCAAGAGATGTGGGAAGAGAAGTTACCATTGGAGACTGAGGCAAAAAATCTTTGAACACCTCAGCCTTCTCCTTCATTGTTACCAGTTTTCCATCATTGTTTATTGTTGGGAGTTTACCTTCTTTAACCTTCCTTTTCTGGTTAACATACCTATGGAAGTCCTTCTTGTTATTCTTTGTGTTGCTTGCCTTGTTCAGCTCCAGCTTTACCTTGGCTTTCCTCACCCCTTCTGTGTACAACCTGACTACCTCAATAATCTTCCCAGGTTACCTGTTCTTTTCTCCACTGTCTGTGCATTTGCTTCTTTCCCTTTAGTTTGATCTGCAGTTTCCTACCCAGCCTTGCTGGTTTCTTGCCTTCTCTGTTTGATTTCTTGCTCCTGGGGATCGATACCTCTTGCTCTCTATGGAAGCCTTCCTTAAAGATCTGCTAGCTCTGTTCTGCTCCCTTATCCCTGAAGGCAGTCTCCCAGGGGACCCTATTGACTATTTCCTTGAAGAGCTGAAAGTTTGCTTTCCTAGAGTTCACTTTACTAACTTTACTCCTCACCTAATTCTTATCCCTCAGAATGGAAATTTCACCAATGCCTGATCACCCCAGCCCAGGCTGCCTCTGATCTTGATGTCCCTGGTTAGCTCACTTATGTTGCTGACCACCAGATGCAGTGGCACGTACCCTCTGATAGGATTGTCTATTCCCTGGCTTGAAGCACTCAAGTGTTGAAGCAGCCAGACAGAAATCCACTCACCTGGCTTGTGGCTGTAATCTTTTAGCATGTCTCAAAGTTATGATGGAGACAGAGGCTGTAGTTTCCTCTTTCTTTCTGAATTCTCTCACTCCTTCCTGCAATTTCTTTGTTGAAAAACCAGCTTCTTGGTAAAACCCTTTGTCTTTTTCCTGCCCTCTTTCTAATTGATGATATGGATCCATTATTCTCCTTGTAAACTTTTTCAAAATCACTGTTGTTGTTTGGATGCCTATCTCAACCATGGTGTCCTTCAACACATTTTGTGTCCCTGCTTCAACTACAGTCCTCTGACAGTATTGAGCTGTGGCTCAATGGGCACAGGCCAGGCTCCAGTACAGTGCTAGAGGCTGCTGATTTTCAGTCTGCTAGAGTTACTTGTCTGTTCAGGTGTAAAGTCCCAGGTTCTGGGAGGAGATAAGTATCCTGGGAATCTTCCCAAATCCTTCCACACACCCTGCCATCCAGGGATGATCACTTCAGGGCACATTACGGTTTTGCCTCATCCAAAATTTGTCTTCTCTGATACCAGGATGATACCAGATTCCACAAACTCCATAATATGCTAACAGTGTTAATTATTAGTATGAAAGCTCATGTGAGGGTGAACAAGGACCTGTGAGCCTGACTAATAAACCATCCACATCAGTCCCAGATAGGAGAGATGTATTCCCTCATCGTCTCCACAAGGCAGATACAGCACAGCAAGGCCAGTGATTCCAGGGCAAAACACAGAGACATTATTTGTATTAATAAAATAGAGAGAAGCAGTGCATCCAACAAGCTGTGACCTGCACAGGAGCTTGCCACTTAATACCTGCTATAGCTACAGCACACTTAATACAAAACTGCTGTTATCTTGAGCCCCATGTTGGGTGCCAGAAATGACTGTGGTGAGTTGACTTTGTATACCAGCTGCTCACCAAGTTGCTCTATCACTTCCCTACTCAGCAGGACAGTGGGGAAGAAAATAAGAGGGAAAAACACCTTCTGTGTTGAGATAATGCAGCTTACTAAAGCAAAAGCAAGGGTTATGTAAGTGAAAACAGAAAGATTTTATTCTCTACTTCTCATCAGCAGGTGTTGTATGGCACTTCCTGGGAATCAAGGCTTCAGGACGCATAGTGGTTGCTCTGAGAGACAAGCACTGTAAATTAGCAATGCTCTCTCTTCCTCCTCCTTTCCCTTAGCTTTTATTGCTGAGCAGACATCATACACAATGGAATATCCCTTTAGTCTTCGGTCAAGCACTTGATCTTTTTCTGACTCTTATAGCAGGTTTTTCTTCTGAAGGCTGACAACACCGGAATGAATAATTAAAACACAGCAAACATAAGAGAATATATGGGTAAGGTACAATATTTTTCTTTTTACTTTCAAGTTCTCTCATGGGAAGATTTGGCATTTTCCTCTCTGTGTTAAGCCTGTGCTGATTCTGCTTGTTCTTTTCATACCTGGCTGTTCATTTACTGGTTTGTAATATTACTCACCACTCTCAGTTATCCATCCTGATAATGCAGTAATCCCCAAAACATATCATTTGTGTGTATGACAAAGTGCTTACCCAAGAGTTCTTATTGAGTGTCTCTTTTTTTATTGCAGCTGTGAATCTGACTAGCCTTTGAATCCTCTGTGCCAGATAAGCTGCAGTGAGGTCAAAAGTCACTGCCTGTAGCATTAAAACTGCTTTTGAAGTAGGCAATGAGTGATGAATTTCTCCAGTTCTGAAACAGGGAGATGAGAGTGGAACTGACTGGTCCAGGAACTGGGTTTCTTGTCTGGAGTCATGATTTACAGGGCCACTCTAAAAAAAAAAAAAAAAAAAGACCAGGCAGTCTATAGAGAGCTTCCTCCAGGTTTCCATTGACCTTTTCCTGAGTGCAAACTGGTGGCAGGTGTTTCCTCATGCAAAAACCACTGTGCTTATTTTATGTTATTACTGAATTTGATTTTATTTTTGCTTGGCTGTGTTTTCTTTTATTATTTTCATAGTATCAGACTTCAAGTGCAATGAAGGCTACAAATCCTACACCACTATCAAGCACTATGATATGGTTTTAAGTCTGATTAACTTCATGTTTTGCCTACACTGAATGGTCTATATGATATAGAGTACAATTTCTTATAAATTAAAATCTATATCTGATACATTTGAGTGGAAGAATGTGTTTCTGTGTTATGCTTAATGTTTGTATTCCATTTCTCTAAAACTCATGTCTCCCTCTGCTGGGCAAAACACAATCTATTCCAGAAGATGTTAAAATATTTTGAGTTTAAAATTACATTTGATAGCTATTGCTATCCTTAGATATCAGCCTGTATTCTTCATTCAGAAAAATACATACTTTGGAGAAATGAAAGAACACTCTGGACAGACCAAGGTGTCACTTTGAGGCTTCTTGAGTTTTAAAACTGGGTTCATCTCTTGGTGACTGAATTAAGCTTGATCTGACTGTAAGTCAGTGGGCAACCTTAGCCAACAAAAGCTTTTGGTACTGTGGGATACATTGAGACTCAATCACAAATATATCCTGTCATGGGCTCCTGGCTATCTCCATACGCTGTGGAGAACAATCATGCAGGTGTCTGTAAAATAGGAACACTACTACCGATCTTGTGATGGGTATTTAGTTACTGTCTGGGTTGCTGCCAGATACAGGTGAAATAATCATCACAGATATATTTATGCAGTAGCAAAGCAAGTGCTAAAGGATATTTTAAGTGTAAATATGGAATGAAAAATCCTAAGGCTTTAATGAAGCCACACATTTAAGCACAGTACCTAAGTGCAATCCCTATCAGTAAAGCATTTATGTTGCATTACCATCACACTGCAGAAATTTCTTTGCTTTAAGTATCTTCTCTCCAGCGGAGTTTCCTGCTAGGGGAAGTATTGGAGCCTGCAGTGTATATAACTGACCAGCTCCACATGTGTTGGGGTCACAGTTCTATTATTATAAAATCTTGTTGTTGTGGGCATGCATAGTTAACTGATAAAGTATAACTGGAATCCTGCAGCTTTTAAAGTACTTTTTCCAATAAAATATGCATGTAAAGTGCTGCAGTGTCACCCTGTCAGTGGCACTACATGCTTTGGCATGGGTTAGGGTTGAGAAATCCTCAAAGCCCAGAGATCCAGGCCCACTGCAACTGCAAAAGGCATGCTAAGGAGAGCAGGGCATTGCCCCAACATTCCTCCCTTCACACATTCCTTTTGCAGATGAAGTATCCCTAGAGGTCTGGGCTTTGTGGTTTTCTCAACCCTAACCCTAAGCATAACCTGAACCCTAAGCAGAGCAGTGAAGTCCGCATTCTTGTGAAGCTGGTGCCATGGAGAAAAGAGTGGAGGAAGTAATGTTGGGGCAGTCCTCCCCTTGGCATGCCTTTTGCAGTTGCAGTGTCCCTGGAACTCTGGGCTTTATGGTTTTCTCAACTCTAACCCTAATCACAACCCTAACCCTAAGCAAAGAAGTAAAAGCTGCATTTTGCTGAGGTTCCAAGCACATGAGGGTAGCCAATAAGAAAGTTGTGGAGACAGCAATGTTGTGGTAACACTGTGCTCCCCTTGGCAAGCCTTTTGCAGTAGCAGTGTCCCTGGAGCTCTGGGCTTTTGTGATTTTCTCAACTTAAAAGTAAGCGTAACTCTAACCCCAAGTGGAGCAGTAAACCACGCATATTTATGGGGCCAGTGCCAAGGAGAAAAATATTGTGAGAGCAATGTTGAGGCAGTGCCATGCTCCCCTGGCATGCCTTTTGCAATTGAAGTGTCCAGGGAGCTCTGGGCTATGTGGTTTTCTCAACCCTAACCCTAAGCAGAGCAGTAAAAGCAGCCTTTTGCTAAAGCTGAAGTGCCCAGCACATGGGTGGCTCCAAGGAGAAAAGTGTTACTGAAGCAATTTGGTCAGTGCCACTAGTGCTTCTTGGTTCTGGTATATCCTTAGATGAGTACTTCCTAACTTAAAGAATGGAATCGACATGTTACAAAGAAGAAAAATTAGAACCTATGTTCTTATTTTTTTCAATATGTCTCTGTGTCACAATTTCTGTGAAGTATCAGAAAGAACGTTGCATACTAAATACTTGAGGTATAAGAAACTCCTATTAATAAGGCTTATAAATTTTTTTTCTTGGCAGTGTCGGTCATTATGCATGATTGTAAAAAGACTTTTCTCAGTTAAATACAATGCAGTAAGGAAACACAAAGCTGTAAAAATTATTAGTAGGTTTACTTGTGAGTATAAAAATAAAATTGTTGCCACCAATATTTAATCAGAAATATTCATTACCAATGTAAAACTTTATACTCTTCATAAGTAAAGAAGTCTACCTGTCTCACTTGACTCTGTGTTCTGATACAGGAAGCCAACTTTAATTTACAATGGTGCATCCTTGATCATTGACATTTTAACGATATTTTATGTGTTTATTTTGAAAAGTCTCATTATCACAAAGACATTTGTGTTGTTGAATATTCCTGGAATTTGGGTTGAAACAGGTTGAAATTTGCACCTCTTCCCAGTTCTTTACCAAAAGAGCAATTCAACAGCTGTGGATGAGTACCAGGATGAGGCTACCTGGTATGAGCAACAGCCGGAATCCAGATGCCTTGCTGTTGTACTGAGCTTGCCTGTTGTGGTGTGAGTGGAACTGATTCTGGTGGAAATATTTAAGAGGCAAATTTCTTCTCTCTCTTTTTAAATATTCCTCTAGTTTTTTTCTTCTTATAGATAAAAGTCTGCTCAGAGTTTAGTGGATGTGTTTCACTTCTCATTTGAGCATTCTTTTGGGGACTATACCATTCATATCCAATCAACGGAATTGCTCCAGTGTATAACTAGGGGGAGTAGATCTAGGATTCATAAAATCTGTTGAGGTTGCCATGTATTTTTATTCCCAAAGGTCAACAAAACAGTTAACCTGTTTCCTTCAGGCCACTGGCATAGAAACAAATAGCAGTGTTCACATTTTGTGAAGAATTAAGACTGTTCTGAAACAAATGACCCATGTTTCAGTGTTACACTGTAGGCTAAGACTATGCTATTCCTTGTGGCAGCTTTAAGGGGGAAGAAACTCCTGCTTTTAAGATGTGACTTTTGGGCTTAAAATGTCTGTTACATTTCTCTGAAGATACAATGGCAACAAAAACAAATACTGAGGTGTTGCATGCTGTATTTACACAGCCTGAAGGTGCATTTCTTCTGCTATAATGTAACCCTTGTACAGTGGAAAGATGTTTAGAAAAGCCTTTTCTGAACAGCCAGTTTGTCTTGGTAGTCTGACAAGCTGTCTTTTACATCACAGTACTACAGATGTGAGACACCAATCATGGACTATCAGGATGGAACACTACACCAGTAAAGTTTGCACTAACTGATTGAGATATGCTGGACAGGACTTTCTCCCTATATTAGCAGCAACTGGTTGTTTGGTCAGGTGTAAGGTTTCACCTTGTGTGTGTAAGACATCACATGCAGTGTATTGTCACTCAGATGCAGCTGAGTTGCTTTGGTGGATGTCTACCTCTGTTTCTTGACAAGTGAGCCAGCTAAAGCAACTAGAATTCTAATGTAGGCACCACTTTGATTTCCTGAAGTTAGGCGAGCTAGATCCAGACTCAACTACGGCTGTCAATAAAATGGATTTGGGACTGCACATATTAAGTAATCGCACAACAAGTCGATATATGAGGAATAGTAATCTATATAAAAGCAAATGTGTACCTAGAAATAAACAAAATTCTTTAGTCTAAATATTTGTTGTCCAACCAAATGATGCACAGAAGGTCTGAAAATAAATTCTGTACAAATAGTATAATTTCTTAAGTGTGTGCCAGAGTTCTGCTTCCATAAAAATGTAGAGTAATATATCTATGAATTTAATAAGAGCTAATTTGGAATACTAGCTTGGTGGGGATTAAAAATGACTGTAATGTGTAAGGCTTTAAAAAATCTTACAGGCAGCTGAAAATCCTGCAATAAACAAGATACTTTTTGAACTCTGCTTCACAGCATTTCCCATAGAGAGCAATACACTTTTCCAGAGACTGTAGAGGAGGTACATGAGGTTCTGGCTCTCTGTGTACTTTGTGTCATACTTTCTGTTCCTGTAGGTCCAGCCTTGTTCCGTGGGATGCTGAGGTACACGGTTGCACATGTCATCTGCAAGACAGAAAGACAAGATGCAGCTGTCAGTTTTTCCCAACAAGAAAAGTAGAGTTTAAAGTCAAAACAGATATGAAGCAAGATGCTATAGGAATAATAATAATAATAAAAAGACTAGTCAGGCATTTGTGCTTTGATCTAAACTGTATGAATAACAAAAGTGTGATAGGATGGTTTCTGAGTTATTAGAAAGTTGTTACCTTTTAACAATGTTCTTTCTTCATTCTTCTAGTTGTCTTGAAAAATATCTCCTAGAAAGTCACTCCTGATGATTAAATCTCAGTTCAAATCTTTTAAGTGTACCTTCAGTACAAAATCAAGAAAATATGGCCTCTTATTTTTTTTATGAATTTGGATAGGTGTCTTTCCTTAGATTGCCTATGTCTGACCTCAGCTTCTTCTGTTGAATTTAGTGAGAGTTCGTAAATTCTGTGCTGTTTGCAGCTTTCCAAATGGTAAAAAAAATTCAGCAACATATTAATAATCCAGTTTCATGTGATTTTTCTTTTTCAACTAGAATGATCTCAGATGTGGATTCCCAATGAAATTAAAGAACAGAAGATTGCAAATTAACAGCAAATATCTTACGAAGTAATGTCCTTATAACAACTATGGAAAATTTCAGGGATTGGGCAATTATACCATTAATACACATTTCATTTTAGATGCTGAGAAAAATTCCTCCTGTCACAAGAAATATCAGTCCTAATACTGGATGAACACACTTGATATTTGTGTGCTTAAAAGACAGGTATTTTTCAGCATATTTTAAAATACACTGTTCATCATTGTCATTAAAGTACTATCATACTTTTATACAGTATGTAAGGACAGTTTCTAATGCTATCCAGTATAAGAATAGTTTATTTTTGTTTACTTCAATGAAGATGTTTCTTCTAAAAAGCACCCAAGACAGGGAGACCTACATAAAAGAGATGTGTGAATTATTTAAGGCTATTATACCAAATTAGGGATTTTTAATGCCAAAGAAATATTTTGGATGCTTTGATTGCATTCATCCTAGTCTCTTTTGTATGCATTGAATATGGAAGCTGTCAGAAGTATTGAAAGTCTGACAGATTTTTTGAGCTAAGTATTTTCTTTTTTGACAGAACAGTTTGGTTTCTGAGTCCTGCATCCTTGCTTCACTGAGCAAGGATGCTCTTATGTTTGCCTTAGTTCATTTTGAAGCCTCCAATGGTCATAACCCATAAACCAGAGTGACACAGGGCCATCAATCAACATGCAAAGACTCTTGTCTAAGCTTTGAATTCTTGAGGCTATCTTTGCACATGATGTTCAGAGTTCGACTTGTGGAATATCAATCATTTACCATGTGATTGTGGAGCTCTGAGATTGGAGTTCCTGCTCACTTCTCCGTGTTCTGAACATTTAAATGCTCTGTGACCTACCTGACAGCACTGTTTCTTCAAGCATGTTGTTTTCACATGTAAGAAAGCCTCTAAATATTTTTGAGTTATACTTTAATTGACATGGAGTTCAACCAATGAGCCATGATTGATCCTGGGTTTTGGTGGCTAAATGGCCACTATATGAAGGTGTTTTTCTTCAGGCTGATCATTCATTTTATTCTTTCTGCTTTAACACTAGCTAGTAGTTACAAGATAAATACTGACAGATATGCCAAATTTAAAATTTGGCAAATTAAAACGGTGAAAATATCTGCTTGCTTTCTACATGCATATTTCCAGGTTTTATGTAAGACTATGTTTTTTGCACCCTTTCTATACAGTCAGCCACAGAAATTTTCTAAATTAATTGAGGGAAAACAGAATCTCTTAGCTCAACTAAACTATTAAAAAAATATAACCTAAATAATAGTGGTGATACAGTTCTCCATAAACTGGACCTGAATTTTGCCAACATGCTAAATTGTGATTTTGTCATACCAGGAGGTTTGTGACTTGTAGTGACCACTCAGTTTAGGGAATTCTGAATTCTGAATTCTTATTTTACAATTTGACTGATTCAAGAAATTTATTTAGAAACACCAAAACCAGTTAAAAATCCCCTCCCCATGACCACCTTATTTTGTGATTAAATATAACAAACAGAATTCAATGGGAAATTAAGTTTGTAGCTGATTCAAAACACTCTGAAGTCCCATTATGTTTTATTTCACTAATTAGGGGAACTTCAGTGTATGATTGAAAACAAACATTTGTGTAATTGTTTTGTTGTTTGGGGCATCAAAAGTTTGAGAATAAAGTTCCTTATTTTTTTCTCAAAGAAGGTATTTTTTTTTTTCTTTTTTTTGGATAGCTGGTGAGTTTTAATAAAACTTTTATTGTAAATAGCCTGCCAAACATGACCAATGATCACACCTTTCTATTAAAAAGT
This sequence comes from Nicator chloris, assembly GCA_013400495.1. Lineage (NCBI taxonomy): Eukaryota > Metazoa > Chordata > Aves > Passeriformes > Pycnonotidae > Nicator > Nicator chloris. The sequence continues at coordinate 35,180 of WAAE01010288.1, forward strand.
ATTAATTTTTGTAAACCCCAATGACATCTAGATAACTGCAGCTACTTCTTTAGCTTGTTTGTCATCTCTTTAATGAATTTTTGTTCATTGTGCTCTCCTAGTTTGGTCTCTGCTGTAAACCTTGTAACAAACTGGGAAATTCTGAGATTAATTTACTGGAATTTCTTGTGATTCACTGAGGGTTGCAAAGCTGTGTGAAGATAGCAGCTGCTGCTTGCTCTGGGGAGTTTTATGGTTGGTGGTGAGGCTGTGGAGGGGCTGTTCTGGGGTAGGGATGGGCTAATCTGGGGGCAAAATAGTGTAAGGGTTATGTGAATTTAACTGCCTAAGCAATAGAGGTCTAATATTTTGGACACCCCAATCTGACCCCCAGTTGCTTCTCTACAGGGAGGGAAATCTCCTGTGGGTCATGCCTGTCACGCATTGGCAAACATCTTGGCAATATGCTAAATTAGCATCTGAGTTGCTTGCATGACTCTGTGTATGTTACTCAGTGATCTCTTAGTGTGTAGAGATAGTGGATACATCCCAATGGATGTAGGAAATGCAATTATGTATGATAGTTATAGATATAAAATGTAACAACCCCCTCAATTATTGCCTAAAACTGCACAAAGCCAATTTCAAGACTGAGCACCTGAAGCTGCTGTCCTAGAACAGCCAGTGCAGGAACAGATAACTGGATTCACTTGTCAACTGACAGCCAACATGCAGCAAATCTAATTCAGAAAGTGAGGTCAGGAAACACTCATATAAGAAGCCTTCTCACACTTGTCAAAAGTGTGAGCATTTCGTGATGCAAATGCAGAAGTAGGTAATAAATAAACATTTATTTTTAATGTTAATGCTCACTCAAAATTTGAAGCCAGGTGATCACCTCTACTTAAGAAACTGGTGTTGGCAAGGCTTCCACCAGTGTTTTTACAGGGATAAATACTTGAACTTTGTTGTTATACAGTAGGATTAGGTACTAGATACTCTTTGTTTCCTTTCCCAGCATGTAAAAGCCAACAGCACTAACTTATCAACATTCCTAGTGCGTGTCTAGATTTCCCATATTTCAGAAGTGGGTTGGAGCACTATCATGAGGACTGTTGCAGAAAGAAGCATTCTGTCTAAATTAAATCCAAGGACTCCATCTCACCTGATGCCGCCTACAGTGACCTGAGCACCCACCAGCTGCCTTGTCCTATGCCTGGTATCTGCAAGAAGCAGATTGTGCTAAATCAATTGTGGGCTGCTGAAAGGACTAAGATTCTGTAATATATCACTGTTGGATATGTGATACTAAATCCATAAGCAGATTTTCTTGCTATGTTTATGTTGTATTTTGATTACAGGCAAATTTAAATCCAGTGCTGAGGGAGTACAGAATTAAGTAAAAGAGAATGAGAGAGGGAGATTCCTATCTCAGCAAATACAAGCCCGCACTCAGAGACTGAATTACGCTTATGGAGGAAGCCAGGTCTGCAGTAACCCAGTGTGGTGGTTTGACCAGGAAGTACAGCTACATGAACACACGGACAGGGTTAAATATCAGAGAATCCCGGAAGACTCCCCTTTTTCCTTCCGGCTGGCCAAGCAGGTAACAGCCTGGCCACCCCTGTGGCCTCAGCCATGGGGTGGCCTGGGCGGGCCAGGCCTTGCCGCTCCTTCCCATGAGGGGAGGAGCTGGCCCCGCCTGGCTGCGATCCCGGGGCTGCGGGAGCCCCGTGGGGGAGCAGCCCCGGGAGGACTGGGCCGCTTTCCACTTTCCCCACTGCTGGGGGAGAGTCGGCTGGGCCTGGCCGGGCTGGCGGGGCCTCCCTTTCTCTCCCCTCCCCACTGCTGGTGGGGGTGGGGGGGCGGGAAATGAGGTTGAGGCTCGGCTGCACTGGAGGGCCGCTCCGCTCGGAGATGCGGCAGCAGCCGGGCAGGGCACAGACCGGGCTGTGTCCTGGGGGGAGCCGTGTGGTAGCCGCGGAGGGTGGGGCCAGGAAGTGTCTCTGGGCCCGTGGCCGGCAGTGATCACAGGGCTGGGCAGTGTCCCAGGCCCTGTGGTGACCGGTGTGGCAGCCAATGGTGGTGGGGGGCCTGGGCCTTGGTTCCCCACCAGCGCAGCTTTGAAGTGTGACACCGTGAGCTGCAAAATGAAGAGGGCAGAGAGAGAGAGAAAAGCCTGGACAAGAATTTAACCCCTTCCTTCCTCCGCAGATGGACACTGTGACTGGACATAGAGAGACAGCATGAATGGAAGAAGTGGAAAGCTGTTGGAAGGAGGGATGGAGGAGTGGCCAATTTGGCTGGATTTCTCTTGAAGGACCATGGAGAAAATTGACTATTTCTTGGTAGTAGTTTTGGAGGAATGCTGATTCTAGTCAAAGTGTGGACTGAGAGAATCTTTGTTGGACACTAGATAAGCATTTTGAAATGGTACTCTAAACCAGCTGAGAGGCCCATTCGTAGCTAGGGAAAGGCTGCTATGGGTGGGATTGCACAGTCTGCAGATTCGGGCAGCTGCAGATTTGTGACATTGAAAGCCACAGGAGGACTGGGTTTTTCTTGTGGTTGAAGGTCTCCAGGGGTCAAGGGAGGCTCCTCTCCCAGAGTGATGCACAGATTTTGTTTGTGGGAAAGTGAATAGATTGTGGGGGGAAGAGAAATGTTTTGAATTTTTAATTTTTTTTTTCTTTTTCCTTCTCTTCATTCTTTGGTGTGTGTGTGAATAAACTATTTTTGTAACTCTTAAGTTTAGGCCTGCCTTGCTTTTTATTTTCTCCTAATGATTATCTCACAGATGAGCAAACACTCAAACCACTACACCCAGAAGCCTCCATGTGCCCTGGATCTCATCATCATCCTGCCTCCGTACCAGAGCTGGAGCAGCAAGGCTGCACCAGTGAGTGCTTGTCCTTGGTCCTTGGCTGTGCTCCCTAAGATCCATTCAGACTGACTGTCCCTCAGAATTGGAATGTGCATTGTTCAGGATTCTCTTGAGCCCAGGGATCTAAAAATGGTCCTTAGGATCACAGTCCTCTGCCTTGGGAGTAGAGCAACGGAGAGCTGGTAGGGACCTAGCCAGGCATTGCCTTCAGCATAAAACTTTAGGACATCAGTGACAGGCTCACTCATTTTAAAGAGATAATAACACATTCAATTCCCACCTGTAGATGTCTCCCAGTAATAATCCTATCAATTTGTGGCAGGCATAAAAACTACATGTGATTAAATTCAACATGTAGAGTGTAACTGTACAGTAGTGCGATTTTCCTTGTGTTAAAAAGTCTGTTGCAGCCATGTTGCACATTGCAAAAACTAATCTTACAAATAAATTAAAATCTTGTCCTTTTGCTCCAGAGACAATGCATTAATGCTAAGAGATGCTGTCCTGTATATTTATTAGTCTCAAAATATTGGCGTATACATGTATGTCTATAGTAATTTATATGACTGTGTACATGTATGTGTGTATGTGGTGTATGACTGAAGGATGCCTCAGGACTCCCATTGTGCTTACATTCCAAACAAAGATATTCCTGCCAGTTCTGTGTTGTAGTTCAGAATGAGATAAAGTACAATATCATGAAATTTACATGTAAAATAGAAAATAAAAGGAAAGGAATAATAATGCATTTTTTCTCTCTAATTTCAGCTTATTTCTTGGTATCTTGTCAAATGGACCTGGTTTTTCCTTTCTTGGTAAAAACACCACTGTGCTTCAGCAACTAAATGATTCAAACCTGTGCAGTTTGCTTGAGGAACAAGCAGCAGACATGTCCTTTGAGCAGTGCTCTGTGAGTGCTCAGAAGTGTTCCAGTTAGTGGACAACTGTCCTTGCTGCATGTTCACTTTTCTCACTGTAAAACCGAGTTTCATATTACCTCCCATGTCAACTGGTCACTCATCCAGCTCTCTTATTGTCACCCAACAGTGGTGGCAAGCCACAGGAGCAATCACGTCCACCAAGACTGAAATGAGATGTTTTTTTGTTCCAATAAGAAAGACTGATTGATCTCCAGGGCTTGTCTGTCTCTATCTGCTTTTCTGCCAGAGTCTTCTCTTGCTTGCACTCCTCCTCTGCTCTTAGATCAGTGCAGATGCCTTCAGAACCCTGGAGCTGCTTTCAATGCCTCATTATTTCATCATGAAATTTAGTCTTTTTTATTTCAACCCCCTGTTTTCATCTTTAAAACACTTTTGAATCACGACATAGGATGCTGGGAGAATTGACATAGGAACTTGATAATGAGATGAAGACTTCCAATCCCAAAACCTGTAATGCTGCACCAGGCCCTGATGGATTTGGTACAGACAGCGAGCACTGCTGGTTGACTCTAGCATGGCTGGGAATAAGGGTTTGTGGGCCTGCATGCAGCCAGGACAGATATTAGATGTTTCTTATTTCTCTCACTTTGTACAGCTCCCTGTGCCAGCCATAGCCACTCATCAGAACCTAAACCAACCAGCCTTCTTTCAGAAGTTTTTTCTTCCAGAGCAATGGTTCCCCTTTGAAGCATGAAGCTTATCCTAGAAGAGTGGTCTGATGCTCTCTATTGGATTAGATGTTGAAGGTATCACCGGCACCTGAGGAAATCTCATCCTAGTGGGATTTAGGCAAATGTGCTGGCTAAAATTCCATATTGGGGATTGAGACTCCCTGGGTGCCAACACAGGCCATCACACTACACTACACTATGAGTGCTCAAAACCCTTCCGTAGATGTGGCAGTGAGCTGCAAGGCAAAATGATCACAGCTAATGATGTGTGTCACATTGTCTGGAGAACAGTGGAAAAGACCTAGGGAAAGATTTGTGGTGGTGCTGAGCACAGTCACAACTGATCAGGAGCTGATTGCAAATGTGCTTTAAATACATATAAGGCTATAAAAAGATAATTTTGAAAAAAACAAAAGAATGTGGCACTATAACTCTTTCATGGACTTATAGTCCATAAATGAAGATAATGCTTTTGTAGCATATTTCAATACTTTTGATACCCTTAACTAAAATGTTGCACAGAAGTCCACAATTTAAGTACAGGTTGTTAGAAAAATTTATTTCTTTAAAAATATAATCAAGAAACTCTCACTAGAGGTCCTTTATTTTTCTCTTGAAAATTATTTCCTTATCAGCTTTTTTGTACAGTCCAAACACCTTTTATATTTGCTACAAGCTCCATTGATATCTCAGGTTGGTCACCCAAGACTGGTTAACACAGCTTAAGTTCTAGCTTTAGACACTGTCTGTGTCTGAGTTTCTCAGGTGTAAAAGTAGAGCTGATATACAGGTTGTAAAATTAGCATTATTACTCTTCCTGATGCTCTTAAACACACAAGTAGACAAAGACTTTTACTGATTAAAAAGTCCAGAAAGAGTTTGAGGTTATCAGTTCTGCAGTCTATAAATAATTTTAAAATACAAGAAAATAATTTTTGGATTCCTCAATACTAACTTGTTAATGCATTCAAATGCTCCACTGTTGATTTGTTCTAGTTCAAGCACTGGAGTGATTTTATATAATATATATATTTTCTTCATAAAAGAATTAAAGTTTTACTTCACATACTCTTCCTCTTGCTTTTTTCTTCCCCATGCATGATTTGGAATCCAGAATGTCTGGGTGGTTCCTTGGTAAATAACAGACAGATATTTTTCTTTGGCAGGTAAGAGGCAAGTACTTTTAGAAGTATGCTTTCTTTCCTTTTGCCCTGATCTCAGTCCTTGCTCTACAGGACTTTGAGGACCTGCAATTACCATCAGAGAAATCACTTAAAGGTGAGGATTTGCTTAAGTGCTTTACTGATTGAGCTTTTATTGTGCTGGAGAGTATCAATTAAAAAAAAAAAAAAAAGTCCCTCGTCTCCCTCAGATTCAAAACATTTAAGGAAACTGAGCACCATACAGAGAAGTTTAACCTTTAGAAAACATTTTGTGAGGCATTTTAATGAAATGCAAAGGGTACTTCTAAAATCCTTAGGGTTCATCAGCCGTTGTCTCGTCTATCAAAACACCCAAGTTAATTAAACACGGGAACAAAACCCAAGAAAAACAAGGATCCGGCCTTCGGCTGGCTGGTAGATGGCTCCGGTAGATGGCACTGCTCTGAATAATTTGAGCAGGAGCCAGCGATTTCTGCAGGATGCTCCTGCCCGGTACCTGGGCGGCAGAACCGCCTCCAGCCACCGTCACGCCGGCTTTTGCATTCTCCGGAGAGATTTTTGCTATGTTTTGTTAAAGTAATCAAGAGTTTGCTGTAAACTCTTGTTGTTTGTTGTTTTTTGCGAGAAAAAATTATTGTACCCGCTGCTATAATCGTGATTTGCTGGCTGCCGCTTGTACCTGTGTCTTCACTTCGTGATAACTCTTCCCTCTGCCAGTTTTGGTTTTCAGCAAATTAACCCTTCATTCTGTCAAGTAACTGGTGATGGTAGCAGCGATAGGAAATGCCCCCTCCTGATACCGTCTGAGTTGCTCTGAGAGATTGTGTCGCTGCTGAGGGGTGTTTACCCTTGGATGTGCATGTGCTGCTGATTTACTTCCACAGAAGGAAGCAAGGACCTAAATGCTCCCTCTACAAAGGCCCTCAGGGACTGGAAACTTCCACTTTCAGATATGTTAGTGCCTAGAAAAATCCTTTGTCCTTAATTAGAAGCTCAGGCTTCCTTGAATGAGAGTACTTTTGGCATTAGACGGGATATGGTGTTCATGTTTGGGGTGAACAGAGTTCTTTTTCTGCTTTTGTTTCCTATTTTTGTTGGTGAATTCCCTTCTCAAGTTTGGTGCTTAAATCACACCACTCTTTTCAGGTTAATAAACAGTGACATTTTTTGGATCACTTTTTGACAGCTGGCATTGGCTATTACTCTGATTTCTGGGAGGGGAACCGTGAGTACCCTCAGTACCTCTGAGCTGTAGGGGAAGTAGACATTAACACGAGGAACAGCTTTGATATGAACTGCTGAAGGGGGTACACAGCCTCCTTCTTAGGATTCTGTAATTTAAGGGACCTAACTTTTAGTTAATTCTTGTTATCAATCAGATGAGAACTCTGAAAATTGGTCTCCCCTCTTGTTCCCCTGGGTATACCAAACCACAAACTTTCTGGATCCTTGTGCTGAAAGGACCTGCAATTTTTCTGCAAGCTGCCACAATCATCTAGGATGAACTCCCTCTACAGGGTAGATCATTGTCTCTAGTCTAAGAACAACACGAGAAGTTCTCTTTGCTTCTTTTGGACCCAGTCCTCCTCAGCTGGGAAACAAGTGCTGTTTTGAAGTGGCTTTTGTTTGTTTGTTTGTTTTTTGGGTTTTTGTTTGTTTGTTTGGTTTTTTTTGTTTTGTTTTTTGATTGTTTTGTGTTTTTTGTTTTGTTTTGTTGGTTTTTGTTTGGTTTTTGTTTGTTTGTTTTTTGTTTTTTGTTTTTTTTTCTGAGGTAGTAATTGACCTGTTGACTTAAAAACTGGAGCTGTGTGACTGGTGTAATCATTAGCCTATTGTACAGATTAGTCTCTCCAGGACTTGGGCCAACAGCTACTAAGACAAACTACATAAAGTGGAACGAGTTGACTGGGAGGACCATTTCCATTACATGGTTGGAAAGGCAGGAAGAAATCTTTCCAGGATTTGGTGCTCCAAGAAAGTGGGAGGAGAATTTGTTTGGAGGTGAGGTAGCCCCCTCCCTTGTAGGTTGATATGTCCTTTCAGGAGAGAGCAAGACTGCTGGTGGCAGACTAGAGGTCAGTCCTACCTTTCTCCATCAAGCCCCTGTTGTGCAGTTCAGGCAGCTCCCTGCTCACCATGCAGGTTTTCACAGTTGCTACTTTTAACCCTGTGTAAGATCCAGCCCTCTTTGCTTCTACAGGTCCCAGCCTTCATTGTATCCGTAGTAGCCTTTTATTTTATTTTTTTTTCTCTTTCTTTCTGGTTTTGTTTCTCTTCTTGAATGGAAGACTTAGAAATCCCAGTTTCCCCATTTTCCCCCCTTTTTTGTCATCTTCTACCAGCAAACCCCAGGGGCAACTTGCTGGCAACGTGCTGTGCAAGTCAGCAGGCTCTTGAAGGAAACAGCATTATTTTTCTCCTGATCAGTTTGACTGCTAGGAAAAACAAAATGGAGTGAAAAATCTCTTTTATAGACACCCAAAGGCAAGACACTCTTAGAAGGACACATTCCCTGATTGTGAGGTTCTGGGCATTATGTCCCTAACAGGAGAAACCTGGCAACCATGTCCATTATTTATTTGACACAACCCTACTATTAAGCTAAGCTATTTGTGAATTGTTCTGACTTGTTGGTGCTGGCCAGACACGGGGGTGGGAGAGCATTGCATTCACCAACTGTGCTCAGGGTGACTCCATAACTGGAATTAGGTAAAGCACATGCTTTAGCAGGGGAGAGTGATAAGTCAGGCACTTTTTTTCTCACTTTCTAAAGGCTCAAGAAAAATAGCCTTCACTGAGCAGTCTTCGTTCCTGCAACATTTCTATTTTAAAAACTTTCAGTAGGAATTTGAGCTGGTGTTTTCCAAGTGCATACAACAGCTGGCTTACTGTGTGTCACTCTTCAAAAAACCAAAGTAAGACCAGCCAGAGACCAGGAAACCCTGAATTCTCTCCCATCTCTTACCCCAGGCAAATTATCCCCTAAAAACAAAATTCCAGACAAGTAAATATGAATATTGTCCATTGCCATTTCCTACTGAGGTAAGTAGTTTGAGGTCATCTTTTCTGTATTTACAGTGTACGGCTTAAAATACAAACACCCTTTGTGCTTTGTTATTTTTTGCACAACTGAGTGCTTTCATAGATACATACTGCAATAAAGGATGGCATGGAAATTAAATATAAAAAGGCAGCCATTGCCACTGGGGAATAGAGTACTCTACCCAGAGTACACAGCCTCCACTGGCCAGGCTCACGATGTAATGCTCTTTTAAAAATGTATTTAATGCAGGGCTGGAATTTATGCATCATAAAGGGATCAGGCAAACCCACCAGCCAGTCTTTTTCAGCCTTTGGAAGAAACTTTGATCATTAATATAATAATATATATTAGCTGCCTAAATTTGTAAGGTCTGTTGCAATTTTGCCTGAACGTGAAAACAGAGACCTTTTAGGGTACCCTGCTCTTACTTTTTTTTTTTCTGAATAAGAATGTCATGACATTTTAAAACCCATGGGCACTTCTTTTTCTTCTGCTCCTTAATTGAACAGCAGGATACATTTTTAACTGCTCCTTCATTGTGGTTCTGTAACATGCACAACATCAATGTCTTTCTTTTGTCATGTCTCTTCCTTCCTCTAGAAATTTTAGCTTCCAAACAGGTGAAGCTCAAAAGGGTTTTTCTTCAAGGAAGATTTTAATTCTTGTGTCTCTGTTTGCCAATTGCAAAACGTAATAAATGTGTTTGCCTTTGGGCTTGACAATAAGCCTCAGATATTAATTCTGGAACAATCACTTTCAGAGTTTCTAGGCTGCAATTATAGTTGTGTTAGCAGGTGTGAATTATTTAGTTGAAGTCAGAAACCAGTCTTCTTTAGAATAAGCAGGTTTCAGGTGCAGTTGGGCCATTCAAAATGTGTTAATTACTTGACAGAGTAGAATATCTCATTATGGGTTGGATTAAATTTTGCTGAAATGAGTAGATCTGTAATTTAAGATAGGTTTATGAAGATCATGGGCATACATTTCAGCCTCAAGTAGAGGCAGTCAAGGCAGCTTGGAAATGTAAGTGATATGTGCAGATGAGCTGGGTCTATCTATTATTTTGGCAAAACAGGGTATATGGATGAGAGAATAATACTAAATGATAAAGGAAAAAATCACAGTGAATGCTGTATAGCATGTGTGTGTGGTCATGACAAGAGTGTACAGTGTTTGAGATATTGGATTGAAGGAGTGGGAAAAAACCTTCAGCATTCAGTCCACCTGACTTATGTGGAAGTTTGATGTTGTACATCACTGTGAATATACAAAATTACAAAATAACGCAGTTCCCTAATGCAATCACCAAGTTTTGCATGAAGTAGAACATCACATCTGTTCAACAGGATCCTGGTGACCTCGGCCCTTTTTGTCCAGGGTTCAAATGCGTTTTTATAACCTGTATACTTTTTGTAGCTCAGTTTTTCATACGTGTAATGCCCATGTCTATGTTAATATTCAGTGTTTATCCAAACTGTCCTGGTCCCAGAAAAGCAGAAAATAACCCAGCATGATTAAGATCAGCTGTAAGGGTGGGAGTGATGGGGTTTGAGGGTACAAAGCACCACACATCATGAGATGAGCAGGCTGAAGTTTTGTAGCTGGCTGAACTTATTTTGCACAGCTCTCTTCTGCTTTAGGAAAAAAGTCTGCTCACCCATGGCCATGTCCCTTTCACCTGGGTGTTTGGTAAATACCTAGCAGATGAATTTGCTGAGACAATTTTACTGAAGGAAGAGTGAAGGCAGAGACAAGCACTGAACAGGCAAATATTGGATTTTGAACCTGAAACATATTCAGAAGTTATCCTGGCAACAGCATCCTGAAGTTCAGGGGTGGAGAGGGAGAGAGAGACGATGTCCTGAGGCTGAATCAGTGAATTGGCAAATCTGGGATAACCAGCATCAGGGAAGCTGTTTGAGGGTGGATTATCCTCTGAAGCTGCTGCTGTTCAGCTTGACTGTTGCACATTTGCTGCTCAACTGTTTCACAAATAATTTTCAGTAGCCCAAGAAAGGTTCTAATCAGGCACAGTGGAAATCTTCGTACAGATTTTGCCTCTCTACAAGGATAAGTTCCTTGAATCATATACCACTGGGTGGTAATTCTCAGAAGGAAGAAGCTGAATTAGTTTTTCTAGTTCTTGCAGCCAGCAGAGTGGAAACATTTTGTGTCATCTTCTTTGGACCTTGAAAGGTAAAATAAGAGCAGGATGCAAGTAACACTATGAATTATAAGGGAAGACTATTTAGGGTGTCATATAGTCATCTCCATGTTACTTATGTAAGGGTGGAAACCTTGCATACAGAAAAACAGAAACCTAGACTTTTTCTTTCCTTCTGGGGATTCTTCTAAATAAAAAGTTATATCAATGATGGCTAACTGTTTCACTGGCTTCTCTTTACTGGAATCACTTATGAAACCCCAGCTCTTGGTTTGTCACACGTGAGGCCAGAAGATATAACTGCCTGAATAAGGGGAAAGAAAAAAGTGAAATGCAAGTAAAAAAGTGAATGAATTCTTGGTGCAGTGGAGCTAACTTGGCACCTCTATTCTGTTCTCTTTAATATATCCAGAACCATGGCAGCTCTCTGCAGGTGCTCCAAAATCATGGTCACCAGGCTCATACGGTCTCCATGAGATGCACTGTCTGTGTATCCCCACACAGGATGATCCATCAGCAGCTGGTGGCTATATGACACTTGTTTCTTTGAGCAATTTACCAGGTACTTGGCTGAGACTCTGGAAAGTGCTGATAAGGGAGTTTGCTTTTCCTCAGCAGACCAAAGCCCTTTTGCTACTTTGTTTAGTAGACCCTGCCGAGGCAGGCTGTTCAAGGCGCCATGAAAAATAAACTACCCCCCTAAACATTACAGTCAAGAGAGCTACACACTCTCAGCTTCTTGGACACGATGCAGGGATTCTTGCAAAATGATGCTGGAACAGAAGGAGCTTAGGAGCTTCGTGGTTTTGAAGTCAGTCCTGGTCAGCACTAACAACTGGTTACTTGCAACCAGCTGGTGGCTGTTCCAGTTTATTCCTTATGAAAGACATATTCACAAGTGTGAGATGAGAGAGGGAACACACTTTCCTAGTGTCATCTCTAATAAAGCAGTAAACATTATTGAATGCCAGAATAGAGTATGAATTTGATTTGTCCTGCAGGAGCTTTCTGATGCAGGAGCGAATGTGTGGTGGTTGAATTATTGATGAAGGTTGTTGTTTTTAACCCTAGTGTACCACCTGTGATGTGGTAAACAAAACTTCTCCACAGGTTCTCATCCTGATTTCTGGCCAAATATTATTCTTGATTGTCCATCTGTGGCTGCTATTAACTTGGATAAGAGTCACTGCCATGGCTCCACAGGTAGTAATTAGGCACAATTTATTTTTGTCCTAGATCCATCCTTAATCATAAGTATTAAAATTTGCATAGAATAATTTTTCATCCTTAAATGTCCATTCTTCCCATACTTTATAACCAAAGATTGTGGCTTGCACGCAGCCCACGCACACAGAAACAACAAAGGATCAGAGTAAGGCCTGCCTTCCCTGTCTTCTTACCCTTTGTTGCAGTTATTTGTTGTGCAGATACATCAGAAACACATTTTGTGTCTGCCTTCTCTAGCCTTTGCCTATACAACCGAGTAAGTATGTCAGGGGTAATTGCAAAGCTATGGATTTATTGCACACATAGGACAGAAGTAATCAAAATACCAATATGCCATTAGTGAGTTTTGAGAAACAAGCCAGGTGGAACTGTGACTGCTTAAGACATCTTTCACCTATTTAGGTGTTTAGCTGCATCTTCAGATCAGAGATCCATTCTTGACTATTCATCTTAGTAGAGATGAGGTGTTCCCTCTCACTGCTGCATTTCTTGGTGTTTTATTTCAAATTTGTAATGAAGTCCACATTTTTTGTTTGATCCACCACAGTACACTTAACAAAACAGCTTGTAGTGATGATGCCAAAAGGGAGTTATTTTCCAATGATGCCTTTTCCACAGAAGCCTTTGGACGCATTCATAAGAAGAGGAAACCCAAGGGTACACAGTCATATGAGACTGTAGGGTACAAGATGAAATGAAGGTGGGTGTCAAAAACATAAACCAAAAATCAGAGCATGTTTACAGAAAAGATTTCTAGTCTGGTAAGAAAAGCTGCATCCTCTGTGGCAGAAAGCATTGTCATTTCCATCCTGTTTCTGATGACAGGATTCATCAGAAACAGCTTTGCAGCAGCTTTCTGATACAATGTCTACATGGACTTCTGTGAGGATGCACTTACCCAAGCCAAGGTCTTTCCTCTGAGCTGCAGTTTATTAAGCAGATGATTGACATAAAGGGTCTTTTTGCCGTTTTAAACAGCTGGGAAGAATTTTTTTAACAAGTCAGAGTTGTGGTTGATGAATAAAACATGACTCAATGTGATGCTATTCAGCAAGGGAAGCTGTGGAATAATTTAAATTTTTGCACACATGGATTTTGTACACTGGTAAGGACTTGAGGTTTCATTGTGGTAAGCACTGAAATCTATTATAAAGTTGTGAGTATAACAGGGCACATAAAAAGTAACTATCATTAAAAATGAGAGTGGATTGTTCCTGTTAGAGGCACATGAGCATGGTTATTAGGAATACTTTCTGCCTGTGGGAGATTTTTCTCTCTCTTCTTTCCCTCCCCAAGCTCATCAAAGGATAAAAGCAGAAAAACATGAGTGTAATGGGTTTATTCTTTCTTTATGCAGTGTCTGTGGAAGCTAACAGCAGTAAAAACCCTTTGTAGGCTAAAATAATAGTTCTTTTAAAAGCATTCATAGAGACGTGCATGTGCAGCATTAGGAAAAAAAAGAAGGTTGCACGTCATTTATAGGCTGGTTGGGTTTCAGTGGGCTCCCAGTGTGCTCCAGAAACATGTTTAATCTGCCATATACATACCCTCAACTGATAGCAAAACAGTCTTTCTTAGAATAGTTCTTTGAACCAAAATGCCTTAGATATTCATAAGAGCCACATTTTTCACTTTTGTTTTCAATTTTACAGAAGTCATGGACAGTACCTTATTGTCTGTGAAGACAGTCTACATTGTGCCACCACTTTGATGAGCTGGTTACTAGGCCACTGCTGCTAAAGGTACCCTGCAAACCCTTTTCCCCCCCCTAAATTTAGCCAGTTGTAGCACTGCATTGAACAGGTTGAGAGGTGATGTCAGCACACGCTTAAAACTAGTGATGGCCTTGGGTGGTTAGCCCTGTGTGCTATTCAGGCATAGCCAAAATAATTCATGTTAAATAATGTTTCTTTCTTCTCCTTCTTTCTTTTCTTTAAAATTATTTTATTTATTTAAGTACCTCTGCCTTAAACTTGCTCATTCCCCCTTTTAAATATATTGTTTGGATCACAAGCAACTCATGAGATATTCTGTATGTTTGTTATTTAGTTGAGGTGGTTTATGATTTTTTCCATACACTAGAATATTTGGAAAATTATTCATGAATTTATCTAGACTCCACCTATAAACTGAAAGGACAACTGCACAAAGCTATTCAAAACTTTTCAGAAGTATGCTAATGAAAAGCCAGATCAAATAATCAACAAACAATAAAGACATGGCAAAATTCAATATTGTAATTTTTAAAGAGCTGTGTGTCTGGCAACAAGACACAGTATTCATGGCTTTGTGAACACTGAGTGAAGCTGAGGACAGCGCGGTTGGTTTTAAGTAGTGGAATTTATTCTGGTTAAAGTGTGTGCATGATGGGACCTGTGGGATCATTTTCTGTAAGTGAAAGAAGACTTCCTAGATAAGGTCAAGTTGTGTCTGGGCTTTCCAAAGCAGTTAGCATCTGTGATGGCTCCAAAGAGTTCTGGCAATTGCCTTGGGCTCTACATGAGCTTTTTTTGCCTATTTGATCTATGGATCCTTATCTGGTCTCAGACTACTCATCACACTGAAATTTGTTAGTTAACGTCTAATTTAAATGGCCAGAAGCATTAAGTAGATTTCCATTATGTTTAGGTTTCAGTCCCAAGTAATTTACTACAAGTTTAGTATTGCTTACCCCTGTGGTGTTTTGACCCTGGCTGGATGCCAGGTGCCCACCAAAGCCTCTCTATCCCTCCCTGCCTCAGCTGGGCAGAGGAAAGATAATACAATGGGAGGCTTGTGGGTTGAGGTAAGGAACAGGGAGTGATCACTCACCAGTTATCATCATGGGGTCCTCCAGAGGTGGCAGGTGGATCTCTGCTCCGCTGTGGACTTCCCTGGGCTGCAGAAGCACAGCTGCTTCACCACAGGCTGCACCATGGGCTAAAGGGGAACCTCTGCTCTGGTTCCTGGAGCACCTCCTCCCCTTCCTTCCTCACTGATCTTGGTGTCTGCAGGGCTGCTGCTTTCACATACACTCCTCTCTGTTTGCAGTTGGTGTTTTGCTGTAACTTTCACTTTTCTTAAAATCTGGTATCCCAGAGGTGCTACCACTGTCTCTGAGTGGCCTTGGCCAGCAGCAGGTCTATCTTGGACCTGACTGGCATTGGCTCCACTGGACATGGGGAAAGCTTCTGACAACTTCTTACAGAAGCCACCTATGTACTTCCCAACCATCAAAACCTGGGCTCTTCCAGGCAACCAGCAACAGGACAAGAGGATGTAGAATTGAGCTGCACCAGAGGGGGTTTAGGTTGGACATTAGGAAGCAGCTCTTCACAGAAAGGGTGATTAGACATTAGAACGGGCTGCCCAGGGTGGTGTTAGAGTCACTGTCGCTGGAGATGTTTAAGGAAAGGCTGGATATTGCACTCAGTGCCATGGTCTTGTTGACATGGTGGTGTTCGGTCATAGGCTGGAATCAATGATCTCAGAGATCTTTTCCAACCTCATTGATTCTGTGATTCTGTCCCATCCTTGATCCTCTCCAATTCACCTTCTATCTCTCACACACTGCTAAAACAACTCCTGACAACACATCTCGTGAATAAGTCCTTTTAGCCAAAGGCCAGAACAGCATCTTCTCTAATTGACTCCTAACTATCTCACCGTTCCTGAACCAGCTTGTCACTGGGAAGGGGCATGAATATTTTATAATTACCTCCAGCCCTTTCTCCTCTTAGGGAGTCTGCCTCACCTGAGATAATTGTAGGTTGCCAGTTTAAATGGTAGGTCTACATGGCTCTGTCAATTTGTTGCTGTTTGGCCTGTGGAAATTTAGGGGAGAGTGGCTTTATGGGGAGCTGAGAAAGATGTTGTTACTTCATGAGAAATGCATGGTCTTTGTCAAACCTTTGGTCTTCATCAGGCTCTGGGTTTGTTTATTGCTGTTTCACAGAAAGGAAGTAGTGTATGTTCTATGAGAATATGGCCACGTGTAGTGCCTGGATGTTGGTTTGGTTTAGAAAGCTGGGGAAGAAAAACAAAGTAGGTAAGAAAATCAGGGTATCTAGTTGTTTGGACAAGAGAGATTCAGGAGCAGTGATTTACTTCTGCATTGATTGGCTGTGAAAATGCTTTCAAAAAGAGACAAACAGTGAATTGCCTGCCACTGTGTGTTTTGTATTTAAGTGGTTTTATTTGGTGTAAAGCAATGACAACATGGCTGGGCAAAGAGAAAGACAATTGACTGTTACTAAGAAATGAAATCAGACTAAATATTGAAAAATGCTAAACCAATGAGAATATGATTGTAAAAGATCAAACCCTCTAGGAGGCACCTAATTTCTGGCCATAGTCTCGTGAAAGATGCTGTTCTTTCCACAGAGTTTAATTTGCAAATCATCTTTCTTTCTCTGCTAATGTCCTGCAGTGTAACCCCCAGCCCCATCAATAAAAGATGTGGTGATGAGTCACACATTTGTTGCAGTCATCTTATCTGCAATAAAAAAATCGGTCCTTTGACAGTTCACAATATACAAATCATATCAGCGTGCAGTTAAGGTTGAGGCTACAGAGCAGTAATTTAGGGGGAAAAAAAGACATTAGATGATGTAATACTCTTGAAATCAAGTATTAGACACAGATAAAATTCAGATTTTGGTTTATAAACAAAAGATATTTGGGTGTGGTAAGCCTGGGAATGTTGGCTCTGCCCTGCTGAAGGCAAGCTGCAAATGCATTGAGTGTAAAAGAAGCCAATTAGGCTGTGTTCAGGGTCACTCCATTTAGGGCTGAAATCATCAACTGGGTATTTTTTCAACAGATTTCCAAGAAGCAGATTTGGACATGAAGCAAACTGATAATGACTTTTAATAAACCTTTCCCTTGTCCTACTTGTTACCTTTGACATGTAAAAGGTTAAACTCTCATTTGTAAACTGATAGTCAAACAGCTCTGAGCAAACTTTGTCCATGGAAATCTTAAAGATGATTTATGGCATTTTTGCTTGTGTGTCATGCAGTAGAAAGAGACTGCTTTGCTATTTATTTTATTTATGCTCTTTAGTTTCTGAGAGGGAAATGAGAAAAATCATTCATCAGAATTTCTTATTTAAGCTCCCTGTGAGCTTCAAAGTGTTCTGAGAGGAATCAATACACAAAACTATATGCTTATTTCAGTTTTGTATACTCAAAAGTTTTCTATTTTTTCTGCCTGTAAAAATGCTGTTACACTGGCCAACCCTTTTAAAATGCTACATATTGAAAAATAAAAGGACGTGTTCCATGGGGAGATGAGGAGCTTGCATACATACTGTGGATACCTGTAAATGTATTTTCTGGGGGAAAAAAAAAAAAAAAAGTGATGTATACATAGAAGAGACTGTCATTATTGTTAGGTTTCTTGATGAAGACTGTTTGTTCTTCTGCCCAAAGTTAGTATTCCTGTGAATGCTAAAATAGTGGCAGAGATGTGTCATACTGCATGCACAGATATCAGCACCTGTGGACACAGGAACCGTTTTGCTTTTCATGTTTTGGATCCCATATGGACACAGAAAAAGGGGTGGCAGGAGTGTACCATGGCAGAGGTACCATGGGTAGATTCTAATGAGTCTTAATCCGCTCCAGACTAAAACACCTACATTTAGGTACAGGCAAGTAGTTTTCCACACGTTTCCAGGGCCATGGTTCTGTTGTCTCAGTGTTGGTGAGATGCCCTAGTTATTCTGCTGGCCTCTGGTGGCTTCCCTGGACGGGCCTGGGCCTCTGGCAGGTCCTGTGCCTGCTGTATTTGCCAGCCCTCCCAGGCAGATCTCAATAGCAAGGCTTTGTAACAGGCATGGTGTTTCCACAGCTGAATAAAGTTCAAGGTCTCCACCTGCTCAAAGAGTACCTGCTTCACATCCGTGCTCATATGAATACATTTACATGCAAATGCCTAAATTTAAGGGCCTGCATCTTAAACTGAACTCTACCCCTAGTCTGGTTCCAGGTGAGCTAACTTGGCCAAGCTCTCTGGGTGGCCAGTCAGAACAGCTGCTGTATCTCACTTCACTCTTACAAACACATGCTTGGAAAATTCTGTCTTCATTTTGTTCAGGATCACATGACTTTCTTCCTAATGCTAAGCAGCTCCCTCCTCTGCAAATATTTCCCCTGGAATCAGTAAAACTTCTTGCAGGAGGAGATACCCCTCCAGGTTCAGAAAAGTTTGTTACCTGTTTCCTGGGAAGTACCACCTGTGTGAGGGATTTTGGCTAGTTGGAAAGAGCAGTAGTTGCTGCAGAAAGGTAAATATTTATCAAGCATTCTCACATATTCATGTCCTACATATCCATATTTTTTTAATTAGGAGCTGCTGTGAGCTCAGGCAGCCTGTGCTGCTTGTTTTCAGCCAAAGGAGGGACTCTTCTAGTTTTGAGTTTATGCATGGGTTCAAATGAGTTTCATAAGCAGGCACAGGATGACCTTTTCAAATAAAGCACTCATGCCTGGTTTAAGGGAATCTATGCTGAACAGAGTGAAATAAAATTAATTGATTTATTAGTTTGCTGAAAACCGATAATTTGATTCAAAGGTAACAGTTTGAAAGGCATTGGACTGAAACTTCATAATATGTAGTTGTTGTATTTGATATATTTAAATACACACACACATATATATAACTACAAATATGTATGTTAATAGCAAAAGGTAGCACAGAAATAACATCAGCCCATTACAGAATGAGGATGGTCACCTAATAAACAGGGACATAGACAAGGCAGAGGTGTTTGATGCTTTCTTTGTCTTCCACATTGATGATGGGCTAAGGAGATCCCAGGGGCCTGAGCTGGAGTACCATGGCTGTGAGAATGATAAACTCCCAGTCAGCCCTGAACTTGTAGAGGTTCTGCTGCTCCAGTTGGATCCCTGTGAAGATTATAAATTCCCTTTTTGTGTGTGAGCAAAGTATCAAATTGCTGGTAATTAAAAAGTCTGTAGAATACTTTTTCTTACTAGTGCATGAACCTAAGGAATTTATGGTTGAAGTAGCCTTGAAAAGCCCAAATACTCATTACGTAAGGTTGGGTGGCCATTTATCTTTTCTCATTCATTGTTTTCAGCGTGGGGAAAGCTCATACTGAACTTTCGCTGGTGGACTGAGACTCTGAGTCAAACCCCCTACAATATCCCCATGTTTGAGTAGAAATGATGCCTCTGTAGAGCATTTCCAAACTAAATGGCCATTAGCAGCAACTTTTTTGTTGTGTCATTTATAAAGTTTTCCTTGGCCAATGATGTGAAACAATTAATGGAAGAGAGATATTCTGTTCTTACACATCTACTTCAGCTCCAGCTCCTACTGACAATCATACTGTGTCTCCAGTGAAAGACAGTGGTGAGATTTGGTAACTGTAATGGACAGGTAGACAGTGGCATTTACTGATAAATGTGCATTTGTTAGAAAGTCTCTATTTCATCCCATGTTGGTACATTGAAACCAAAGGTATTTCACTGGCATTCTGGGGGTTTTTTCATTCTTCAGTAATAGCATGTAATATAGTGAAATTAGCTTTGTTGAAGAATATTTATTTATTGATGGTTTGGGGATATTTTTGCCTAGCAAATATCCAAATCTTTTTGTGTGCATACATTGTGAAGCCATGCTTGCTGTATTTTCATATTCAGGAGATTGTGTTCTATTAGTTTAAATGAATTAGAGCTTTTTGGTAGCAAACTGTGTAGGAAATACAATTCGCATTGCTAGACAGAACCAAAATGTTAAAAAAGCTCATAAATTACCTGTTGTGATCCATGACCATTTATCTTTTTGCTCAGATCAAAGGAAGTGGGTTGCAGATTGTTCCAGTCATTGTGTTGGTGTGCAGAAGGAAGGATTTATTGTTAGATGTCACTGTCAGGGGGTCACTGCTTGGACTGGGAAGGATGTCCTAGGGGGGCATTGGGTGCTGAGCTCCTGAAATGGTCATTGACCCTCAGTTTGAACAGTGACCACCTCTGTGCAGGGGATGGGCATCCTCAAAAACCCCACACGGAGGAGCCTGGCAAGCAGCCTGCTGAGCCAGTCTGTCCTCTGCCTCAGAAAAGTGCCTTTCTCCACTGGGGACTCCTTGAACAAAACTCATGAAAGTAAGTGCCATGCTCATTTTTATTCCAAATACAGCAGGGGATCATGGTTGTATAATTCTACCAGAGGAAGCGTGTTTCCTCCTCCCTAGCAGTAAGGTCAGTGTTTAGGGCAGTCATCTGTGATAGACAAAACTTCAGTCCCCTCTTCTGTCTAATGGGAATTCTAAACCACATCCTCCATCCTTAAGGAAAGTCCCCACATAGCCCATCGGCTGTACCAGTCCTTGCCATAAAAACATTTTGTACCTCTTGTATAAAGACTGTTCATTATAATATCAAGATGTGCCTAAACAAGCCTCAGAGGAGGGTGAGTGCTCTGTTTAGCATAATGCTTGCTTCTTTTCTATGTGCTGTTTTTTCCAAAGAAGAAGTGGTAAAATTGTCTGTCTTCTGAAATGGCTTCTATGTTAGTGATAAGCAAGGAGTGGGGAGTGAAAGTTTGAACCTGCTTATGTCATTGAATAAATGATTATATTCATTTTTCTATATCCTAGATGAATGCTTTGGTTACTAAGACTGCAAGGAATTTGTGTTGTTTCTGTACTGGGTGTCATGAAATTGGTATTTTTGATGTGTTCTTTTTAGCTCAAATCCATCAGAGATGGAGAATAACCTGAAGAACATAGGAAATGTCCTGCTGGGTTTGACAGGAATCATGTAGCCCAGGGCTTGGGCTGTGAGCTTGGTCTCTCATAATTCCATCTCCTCAGGCTCCTGGCTGTCCAGAGTGGCCTGTGTTAGGGTGTTAGAGAGCACCCCTGCTCTCAGGGTCCATTTTTGGATCTCATTTCTTTGGAACACACAATACTGTCTGCTGTCACCACCCCCTGTGGCAGCACATTGCAGAAATCCTCTACCAGGCATTTGACATAGTTTTCTTGATTTCAGACTACATAGTACTTGAATGGAGCACTGCCTGGCTGTGACAAGCTGCTGCCTGTGAGCCTGTGTGGACACAGAGGCATTGGGGTCCTGGGTGCACTGATTTCAGCAGATAAAGCACAGACAGAGTCACCATGATGTGATAGCAGCTGTGGGCTGGTGGCTGCATTGCAATTTATCTCTTGAAGTCTGATTTCCAAATCAGGTCTGTATCTCTGAGTTTCTCCCTGCTCCCTCTTCTGTCTTGAAGAGTGATGCCATGCTTCCAACTCTTCTTTCAGCAAAGGGACAATTGCAGACTCCAAACACAACTGATGAATAAATGTGCGGGTTTTTCAAGCATGGACCATCTTGTGAGGGAGAGAGGAGAAGCAGCTGTAATCAACACATGCTGAATTAGACCTTGCTCCCCAGTCAGCCTCATGTGTCTGTCCCATACTGCCCCATGTGCTTATGGGCAGCAGGAAACAGGAGGGACAATGTAAAACAAACATTTAATTAACTATTGCTTTCTTTCTGACTCTAATGGAATCAGCATGCAAATGCCATTCCGTGTTTTATTTTTTTGCATTGACAGTGTAGCTACACAAAAAATATTATGATCTTCTGCTGCCAAATGCAACTGAATGAATTATTCTGAAGCATTCTGATGCCTGTCTTTGTCACAGTCTCCTATTTCAGTCCCTGTCATGCACTGTGCCTATCATTCATTATACTTGATGGGCTGAGGGCAGAAAGGTGTCTCTCGCCTTGTTCTCTGGAGAATTTTGTCTTGTCTGTCTCACCTTCAATCACTGCTAATAGCTCTGCTGGAACAAATTCAAGAAGGGGCTGTGAGGAGATGATTAAAATATTTCACAGGGCAGTTTATATTTTAATAGCTAGTTTTAAAAATGAATTTGCTGGAGCAGACCAAAATGAAGATTGCTTAGAGAGATTTTTCTTACAAGCCTTTTAATTAATTTTTTAATTGTTATTAATCTTTAAGCCCTTTGCATTCTTCTTACATTTTTCCTTTGAATTGCCATGAAGGATGGGGTTTTACTTGGATTGACCAATGACCATTTATCTTATGAATTCATTAGGATGAGTTACTGTTCAGCAAACACTGCGTTGGAGGGGAGAAGAAAATAACATTGCTTATTGTGTTTTTGTAGGATGCTTTCACAAGCTTTCAACTGCTGCCTCTACCTTGCTTTTTAAGCACATTGTGGCTGTGTTTATGGCAGGTCTCCTGTCATTGTTCTGATGTCCTGCAAAGGTCATAGTGGGGGATTGTGACAGAGCTCACCATTTTGGCACCATGTAGGAGCTCAGTGGCTCACAAATGAAATTGGTGGACTGTTCTTAAGGTTTTTAGATTGTATTTACTATTGTTTTTTTGCAGGACTTTCTGAACTCTCTGTTCCACTAGAATGTCTATCTGAAAAGACAGAACTAAAAATCTTGTCCAAGATTTTAGGAAATCCCATAATGTGTAAATATTCCTAATTATTTCTGTGAGTAGTTTTTCAACAACTCTAATTGCATAAGGTAAGAGACTATTTGGTATCCTTAGGAAAGGTTTATGTTTCAGTCAGCTGTACAAATAATTACAAGTGATGAAGTATCAGTAAAAGGAGAGACCTCTTGACATCAGTAGCTTGAGTTACTATTTGCTTTTGTGTTGGTCTCATTTCTCTAAGTATACTGGATACAAGGTTTTAGGTAGCAAGAAGGGTTTATAACCAATTTCTGGAAGAAAGGCAGATATCTCTGTTGATATTAGTGTAACCTGTGATTTAATTTGATTTTGTGTCTACATACCACAATTTTTTCACAAATAGTAAAATGTGATTGTGCGAGGACTGGATCAGAAGGATTGTATTAAAACCCAGGAATGAGACTGAGAGAAACAGCTCCATACCTGGCTCTACTGCAGGCTGTCTTTGGCAAGGTGGGAAAATCATCCTGCATGGCTTTTGCAAGAGATATCCTTTTAGAATATATATCCTTTGGGACCGCAAACAGATTGAAGACTCATTCCTCTTGTCCCTCTCTGTTCATAGTCTCAACCTGAGATGCCTGTGACCTGTCTTCTCAATAGCAGGAGGCAGAATGACAATAAAATATGAATCCGTGCATACTTTCCAGAGTGGTATGAAGAAATTAAATCTGATTTGAAGAAACTAAAGGTACTAAAGATAATTTTTCGGTGACAAAAGTAACAATCTCTTTCATTATTTGCTGTGATTTTTTAGAATTTAATTGCTTTGACACAAACACTGAAGCCTTTTTAAATTCACTGATTTAAGTGCTACCTTTTCACACTATTTTTCCCCCTGGGATTAGAAGATTAGGATTTGTTTGAAAAGAAAATAGAGCATTTTGGTGCTAGACTTGATGAAATTATTGTCTGCAACTGTCAAGACAAAAATGACTTGAAGACAGATCATCTTGTTATAGGAGGCTTGCTTCAGCAGTCTGGAACTTACAACCAATTTAGTTGTGTCAAGGCATCTTTTCAGTCAAGACCAGGTATGAAGTAGTAAATTAAGCATGTTTTACCAGATTTTAATGAGGACTATTTTTAATTAGTTGCAGAATCATGCAGTAAAGTAATTGCGTTAAATGTTGTAGTTGAGGAGTTCAGAGATTAAACAATTCACTTCATGTCTAATGGAATTGCTAACTGAACCTTTGTCCCCCATGTCACTGATTTTCAAGGATCTATGAATGTTGCAGTCCTTTTGCTGGCTGGTCAATGAAAGTTTTGCTGCAGGGGCACACCCAGTGAGCTCTGACTGCTCCTGGGCTTTTGGGTCCTGGAGCTGTGAAAATATGAGGTAGCTCTTCTAAATAATTGCTTTTAACATACAATTCTTTCTTTTCTTATGTTGTCTGAGTAAAACCCCGTCTCTGTTACATCCAGCTGACACAGAAAACAAGGCTACTCTTTGATTAGCACAGAAAAATATGGATTCTACCCTGTATGAGTAATGGAAGTGGTGCCCAAGTCTATGTTTATCTAGACTTAGCAATCATTAAATTGTTTTATCTTGTCGTGCAAACTTATCTAAGAATTTCATGCAGAGTGACATAGGCAGAGGTTACAATCTCTGGAAAGCACCAGACCATCACTTCTAGCATCTTCCACCCCACATCCCACATTTCTAATCTCACTAATGGTGTTGTGACCATTCCAGCTCTTGTGCAGCTCAGAGCTGGAAGACTGCAAAAATTCATATTTCAGGTATGGGCAATTCTCCTTCTATTCTGATTCCATTGGAAGAGACTTAAAATGAGTTATTCTTATCCTTTTCCATTAAGCATTCCTCTGCTTAGTAGCATAAATGTAATTAAGATTGTGGGCCTCATGACTCTTTTTAATGGAATTAGACCTCATGACTCACTCGGGCATTATCTGAAGAACGTCTCCCCACACAAAATGACTCAATCACTAAGATTGCTGTCTGGCAGCATGCCAAGATATTAGGACCCAAAGAGCTAGCACTTAATCTGATTCAGGGACATTTTTAATATTTTTTGAACATACATGCAAGCATATTCCAAATATCTTTCCTTGCAAAACAGAAGCTAAGAATTTATTTCACGCACACTCTCCTCGGAGATGTCTTACAACATTATTGATCCTTTTAAAGTAATTGAATTTAATTCTGAAACATTTTGCAAAATTTCAGATGAAAAAATAGTGCATACAAATCAGGACAAAGTTCAGGACCATGAGGAGGTCACTGAGCACTGAAGGCTGCAACTACCGGCACTTTCATTTTCATTTGTTTAGCCATTTTTTGCTTTTTTTTGCTCTTTTGATCTCAAGATTGAGTAAAAGAATTAGGTCACACTAAATATCCCATTATTAAATCCCCACCATTACATTCAGACAAAAATGATTAGGAAAATGTGATGAGAAGCAGCAAGCTTTCTTGGTTGTTGTCAAGTTGAACGTGAGTCAGCAGTGCCCTGGCAGCCAGGAGGGCCTGGGGTACATCAGGGACAGCATGGCCAGCCAGGCAAGGGAGGGGATTGTCCTGCTCTGCTCTGCTCTGGGGCAGCCTCACCTCCAGTGCTGGGGGCAGGTTTGGGTGGCACAATATAAAAAAGACATAAAGCTATTAGAGAGTGTCCAAAGGAGGGCTACAAAGATGGTGAAGGGTCTTCAGGAGAAGCCATATGAGGAACAGCTGAGGTCACTTGGTCTGTTCAGCCTGGAGAAGACTGAGAGGAGACCTCATTGCAGTCTTCAATAGCCCCATGAGGGAAAGTGCAGGGGAAGCCAGTGATGTCTTCTCTGTGGTGACCATTGATAGGTCCTATTGGGATTGCACGAGAGAGACGGGACCACTGAGAGATGTTTCAAAGCATGATTTATTGCTCTTATCTTCTACAGTCTCATGGAAGGGTGAGAACATCTTCACAGCATGTGTCAGAGGTCACAAGATCTCTAGCTACAATGCTTTTTAAAGATTTATTAACCAATAACTACTGCCACAAAGTTTGTTACTGTTTTCACACCAATCGCTAACTAATTTTTATTCGTTTTGCCGCAATGCAGATTTTTCTAACCAATTCTACAACGACACACAAATCCACAGTACTGCCCCTTAAAACTTCTTATTACCTTTGTAACTACTTCTGTATCTTAAACTTTAAACTCTTAAACTTTCTACTACCTAGCTTGACATGTTTCTGCTTAAACTTCAAATCCAAATTCTTGCTTCTGGTCTCTAAATCTGGAAGCCTCCTCCAAGGTCTCAAAGCAAACCTTGTATTCATTTCTAACTCTGGGCCTGCAGGCACAAGGTTTTGAGAATTTTCACTGCCTTGATTTCCCGTGAGGCCCCAAGGAAAAATCATGAAGTTGAGTCAGGGGAGGTTTAGGTGGGATATCAGGAAAAGTTTCTTTGTGAGAGGGTTCTTGGACATTGCAACTGGCTACCTAGGGAAGTGGTCACAGCACCAGCCTGACAGAATTCAAGAAGTGTTTGAACAATGCTCCCAGATACATGGTGTGACTTCTGGGGCTACCCAGGAGTTGGACTCAATGATCCTTGTGGGTCTCTTCCAACTCAAAATATTCTAGGATTCTATGAGTCTTGTAGTATCTCTTTCACATTTTGAGCATAGGTAATAGTGGGACTTCTTGGTCTGAAGGATGTTTATATTTAAAATCTCCCAGTGGATTAATCTTCCCTGAACCGGTTCAACCATTTTTGCTCAACCACTTTAATCTTCTTTGGCACTCAAGATACATTTATGCACTGTGCCAAATTCTAACCTTTTTCTTAGTTTAAATCTTGTCTTCCAGTGAAAGGAGAAGAAATATGTTATAACCATATTCTTAAAATCAGTCATTTGTATCTGAGATGATACTTGCATAACAAAAGGCCTAATTATCAAGCATGATGATTTGTTACCAAAAGCCAATGGAGTAAAGAGGAAGTGCAGGTTCTACCTGTACCTCTGCAGAGGTGTTGGATATGACTTGATCCAGTTGTAGGTATCTGGACTTAGGGATGCTGGCCAAGATTTTAGTGTGTCCTTCTTATTCGAATTATTGCCCCAATTTATTATTTCTCTATTCATTGCCAGAAAGCTGATATTTTCTCCTTATAAAAAGGAAGAGGGAATAATTATTAAATTAATGCAATGAATCATTATTAAAATAGTTTCTATCAAGTATAAAATTTCTCATGGTGATAAACGGTGAGCAATGTAATTCTTTATATTTGTTCTACCCTGACAGAGGCCAACTCATCTTCATTTATGCTAAGTGGCTAGGTGCCATATGGTGTTAATATCAGGATGGAGTACTTTCAGTCATCTAAAATGAAGTTGTGTGGCACAACACAGAACTTTGTGAAACCTCAGTGGATATACAAGACTCTAATAATACCTGTTCAGTGATCATGCAAGATTCTTTTAATTGCTGAGAGAATTTTCCCACATGCTGGTGCTGAAACTATACCACAGTCTAAAAAGATGTTAAAACACTGGTAAAACTTTCTAGAAGAGATATTTTCTGGGGGTTCAGTGTAAGCAGCAACAGCATGCATACAACTTTAATATGTCAGTTCAAGAAAACACTGTCTGCTGCCTATTACATCTGTTCTAGGATGTGTGATCGATATGCTGCACCAACAGACACTCACCTACAGACCCACCTGAAACTTGAGACTCTGCCAACAACTGTAGGTGTTAAGACTATGCTTATACACTGCTGAGATAGAATTGACATGGCAAGTTGTTTTGTGCTTCAAGTAAATACCAATAGAGTTTAAAATAGTAACAATTGTTAAATTCTGTCAGCAACAGGGCCTGATCTGTTGTTCAAGTCAGTCTTTTCTGAAAAAGACAGGCACTTTCCCATGGACCTCAGTGGGGCTGGGCTACAATATATGGCTTGTAGAATTAGTTGCCTGTAGATAAGGCCTGTAATATTTAAAATGTTTCAGAAAAAAAGTGGTATCATTATTGCTGATTTATAAAGCAGAAAACTAGAGCCACTAAGGTGAATGACTGGTAATTCCCATACTGTTAGCCATGAGCTTTTCTGGCTCCCTAAGTGGAGAGTCAAAGGCATGGTTGTTCAAAATAATGTGTGAAGCAATACACAAGTATAAAATATTTGGAAATGTCACCACTTGGCTCCAAAAATGCAGAGTCTGTTATCAAACACAGGGTCATTTGTTTTTTTCTTCATGACTTTACAAAATGCTCTGGATACCTGTGGATAAACAGTCTAATCAGTGAAAATTTTTGATTGCTTTGAATGCAGGAGCCATCTGAACACACTAAAATGAGAGTGCTTAAATGATTAGTAATGCACTTACCCACAAATGCCTTTGCCCTCAAGCTATGGTTAATTTTGTTTTCAACTCGTATTTTGACTTAAATTCTTCCTTTAAGTGCTCATAATAACTGTTAATATGAACATTTAGAGTAAGTGTTTAATTTTCTGGACCGATGGGGTTATCATAAGGAATCTTGGTTAAGTAGGGGGCAGCTACACATGTGATAAAGGATCTTTGCATAGACTTTTGAAAAATTTTTCTGTATTGTTCCTTACCAAAGGGGTGGAATATGGGAAAGGTCAAAGTCCTACTATTGGAATGCTGAACCTCCAGGTTATGACTTAACTCTTCTTTTGGGCCAGTCCTAGTGTAGCAAAGCTTTGTATGAACTGTGCTGAGGGATACTGCTGAGTGCTCCGTCTGTCCTCCTTTACTCTCTGCTGCCAGTAAAGCAATACAAAAGAAATATTGTATGCTTTCAGGTAAGTGGAAGAGATATATTAGGGAAAAAAAAAAAAAAAGAAACAAAGAAAAAAAAAAGGGAAATACATCTTTCAACTATGAGGACTTTTTAAAGATATGGAAGAGAAAAATTTCCCTCACTCTAATGTCCTCTCACAAGTCAAATTTCTGCCTTCTTGAAATATTTATGAATATTAATTTCTTTTTTTTCCCCTTCTTATTCTGTGCAGCATGTGGTCTTCAAAATTAAATAAATTAGTCTGGTGCATCTTCAAAAGCTGAACTTATCTGAACCATGTCCATCTGACAGATACACTGCTTTATTAAGTTTCTTAAAGACACTGACAAAGCCCATAACTATGAATCTTAATCTTAAGGATCTCAATTCTAATTTGTACAATGTCTTCCACTAGATTAGCACAGAGAAAAGATAAAGTGAAAAACTGACTCTGTGTACAAACTAGACAGAGCACAGCAAAGCCCCAAATCAATAAAAGCAGCAGAAAGTCTCCTGCTCTCCTTTAGACATTTACTCATGGAGTGGAGGCATTTTTATCATTAAGTTACCCGGATTACAGAGCAGACTTTATTTTATATGGAATTTTCCCTTTCAAGGAAGAATAATTTTATTGTGGAAACAGGAGTTTTCTTTTTCTTCTTCTTAGCAGAAAAAAGGCACAACCCAATTATAAATACAGTAATAAATTCCTGTGATGCATTTTGAACCTTCCTGAGAGAAATTCCACTGATGGAGAAAGGGAATACATGATTTTCAGGTACTGGTGAGCCAGAAAGTAACTCCTCTTGTGGGAATTTCAAGACCTTGTTGTCATTAGGGCATTCAAACATGGTATTCTGTGTAGTGACTGAAAGCTTGAAATGCCATTGTATTTTTTTCCTCATAACCAGTTGGGTCTTCCTCTGTTTCAGTTAGAGACTACTGTCAGTTGTTCTCCTACATTCCCTCATTAAAGAACCTGGCTCTGTCTCTTCTCTTAACTATTGGAAAATTTCTGTTAGGTTCCTCCCAGGACCTCACTTCTCCAGACCAGAAAGTCACAGGGGTGTATTTGAGACATAATACACATTTGTGACTCAAGTCCAACACCAAATTGTGTTTTTTTTGTTTTGTTTTGTTTGTTTTGCCATCCTTACGACAAGACATCAGTGAAAATGAAGTGTCATTTTGCTGAAATAAAGTGCCAACATAGAAAGTCAAAGCAGCATTAATGCATTAACCTCCCCCCCCCCCCCCCCCCCCCCCCCCC
>WAAE01010288.1:64785-80063 GCA_013400495.1 Nicator chloris
CCCCCAACTCCACTTCTTTATATAAATATATTCTGGGGAACAACTTGATAAGCAATGCTAAACTGAGGCTTAAACACACCTAAAACTACCTAGTCTTCAGCAAAAATTATGGCTTTTTAAAGTAACAGTAATCTTATTCTTTCCACTTCTGCACATACAACTCCTACCTAAACCAGAAGTCAAACATTACTAAACTTATCTTCCCTTGAAGAGGGAATTTGCCTTTTCAGTCATGGCCTTCACAATGAGGGCATTTTTGTAGTGACTGCCCCTGCTATGTCAGTTAATGTGTGCAGGGCACCTCCAGGCTCATCAGCTGGTGTACTCATTTTAGATGTACAGCTTTTTCTGTGTCTCTTCACTACCCAAGGAAGCTCTGACTCCTGTAAATGGAAAGAAACAAAAATCTCTAGAGAAGACTACTTTTCAAACTGTGTATCTGTGTTGGTTTTCCTTGGGGCAGAGTTAATTTTCTTCATAGCAGCTATGAAGGGGCTGTATTTTGGATTCCTGCTGGAAGCAGTGTTGATAACAAAAAGGGTGTTTTAGCTATGACTGAGCAGGGTTTCACAGTGTCAAAGCCTTTTCTGCCTCTCACCCCACCAGTGACAGTGGTATGACAATTCCTGTATTTGCACCATGGGAAATAAAGAAATTTAGGTTTACATAACTTAGTACTGAATTGCCCCTTTGTAAAAAAATTCTCAGCTACATATGTATTTTCTGCCCCTATACACTTACATGTATATTGATATCATTTGGTAAAAGGCTTCCCTAGATCCACAGACATTACACTTTTTGCACCGCTTCTTCTCTAATTTACAAGTCAGTGTGAATATCCTTTTTCCATTTTTGACATCAAGACAGTGACTCAAAGTCACCTGCAGGTTCAGAAGATACTCCATGTACTTGGATACTCTTGTAGTGCAGGAGTTGTTATGGAACATTTTTTGATAAATTACCTTAGAGAATAAGCTTTATTTATTTGATTATGTTGCCATTGTGGGGCAAGCATGAGCAATTTAGAGTATTAAACTGAAGCTGCACAGAAATGTGAGAAGTCTATTTTTGGCTCTCAAAGTTTGATTCTTTTGATAAGAGAGTGTCTTGTGCCAAATGAACATTGGAGTGGCCTTCTGATTACTTCAAATGTACACTGTAATTTCATTATGGTGACCTTGGATGCAGAGTTGTATCAGTTCCTTACAGGCTGACTCATCTCTGCTACACTCTGTTACTGCATAAAGGGTCAAATTTCCACTTCTTACTATTTCATCCCCTACAAAGAATTCCCATGGGCATCTAAACCACATATGGTTTCGAGATACAACAGATTTTGGGCAATATCTTTATGAAGTATTCAATGGCCAAATTAAAAGATGCAATGTCTCTAAGTCCATTATTTTGGCTTTACCTCTGTGTACAATAGCTGGAGGCCAATGCTATATTGGAAGACTCCCTTTTGATTCCCCAGAGTGAAAAGAGGGTAGAGATCCTGTTTCAGGCACTCTGCAATACTCTTGTTTGGCTACGAAGTGTAGCTTGCTGGTGCATTGAGCACTGTGACTGCAGCACGTTTCTGAGCACAAGATAAAGCATTTAAGCATTTCTCTTATGTCTATGAGCCATGACTTAATTGTGAGTCATATCTTGTAGTTTTGTGTAGACTGAAGAAAGGTGCCATTGTGCCTGCCATTTATGAATAAATCTGCAGTTTGCACCTAAACGATGTTCTATAAAGTTTGAGCAACGGTAACTTTTTTCAATTAAATTGGAAACATACTGTATGAAATGTTTAGACATTAAATAGAAGTAGAAGGGGAAAAGTGGCTACAGAGTCCTAATCCATTACCTGTATATAAATCAATCTGAAGTAATTATGTTGCACGTCTTAGATAGTGAGGGTGTAACAGGGAGAGGACCACCTATCATCTTTACACTCCAAGGAATCGGGTAACAGTTTAAAAAAGAGATCTCTTTGAGAAGATTGGTAAATCCACCACAGTACTGAACACTTCTTCTGCTTGACTATGGCTAGAGTTGGGGTCATCACCCTCTTTTCCACCTACATGTGGGTTTAACTGAGACTTAACACTTCCTGCCCCTTGTTACTTGTATTGAGGGATGTCACACAGGGAACCTGTGCGACAATGTGATGTCCACAGCTCTCACAGTTCCCCTAGGGCAGTCAGTGCCTTCTTCAGGGGTTTCCATCTCTCAGTAAGAGTGGAGTGATAGTCAGTGCTTAAACACTCAAATCCATGCCATTGTCTCTCTTTCTGCCCAGCTCATATGATGATCTGCCCCAGTTCCTTAGAGGAGCCAGGGTAGCCTCCCTTGCCTTGGAAGCCAGAGGGTTGATATTTGCTTGCAAAGAGCTGCCTTGGTGGTATGTTATTATGGGGCACCTCATCTCTGTTGTGGAGGTTGTGTTTGTTACTGCTTTACTTGATAATTCTTTGAGCTTGGACAATACAAATTACACTGGGGAGTGGCTATCAGTTTGCATTAGGAAAACGTAAACAATGTACTTGACTTTTCTAATTGCTGTAGACAGTTTTGTTGTTTAATTTTTTTTAAGACTGTGCTGTTTTTAATATGCTACCCTCTGGTCATTTTTCTGCTTTCAGAGAGCAAATTTCAAAGAAAGGATCATCCATCTTGTCCCAAATCTGCCAGGATATTGTAGACAGCTATGCTACCTGATGTTTATAGGGCAAGATTGAACCATTGATTTTTTACATGAAACTCTCCATTGCCCTGAACAAATTGTAGTGAGGTAAAGCTAATGGCATAACTGCAGCCCTTACAGATGAACAAGACCTGGTTCATCTGGCATGCTGTTTTGTTTTACAATCTCTGATTAAAGCATATCTCTGTTAGTATGCGTTTCTTTCTTTAACTTGCTTTCAAACTGTTTGTGGTAAAGCAGTTGTGAGAAGAGTAACTCACCTATATAAAATGCAGCAAATGGGTTATTGCTATTCTCATCTATGACATTAATAAATGTCATTAATAATTACTTAATGAATTTTTTTTTCTGTCCCCGTTCAAACCTCTGACACTTGCAATTTCTATAATACCTTTGAGAAAGAAACTCGGGCTGGAAACTGAGTTGCTTCAGAGGGAGATTGTAAACAGCTGCTCCCACATCTCTGTACAAAAACGGTTCTTAATCATTGGTGATTTCCAGAGTTGAGCAAGGGAGATGAGGTTGGCTGAATCCTATGCTTGATATACAAATGGAGTTCCCACAATTCCCACTCTGATTTGTAAAAAAAAATATCTGTAGGAGAAATGGAGGAATGCTTGCCAAGGGTGAAGCTATGTGCTTTATGTTTAGAACAGCTGGTGATCCTAGCAACTCAACTGTACTCCAGATGATAAATTATATCTCCTGCTCTGTAGGGCCATGAGTAGATTTAACCATCTTTCTCACAAACAGCATGGCAGTTTTCTAGCACTTCTGGGCACAGGTGTGATGGCAAAATAAGTCTACTGAAGACCAGAGCTATCATGTATCACAGGGAGAAGCCTGTGTAAAGTAACAAGCATAAAAATATGCAAAACCAACCTCCATTTTTCACTCCAAATGAAAATCTATAATAAATGCCAGGAGGGCAGACATATAAGCGAATGTAGATTAATTATTTACTTTAAATAGAGAATTTCAAAATAGAGAGCTACCAACCATGAATGAAACATTCTCTAGGAAAAGAGAAAGCTTGCAATGTGTATTTGACTTTCCCAGCAGCTTATAACAGGAACACGTGGTACTTGGAGACATCATTCAACTCAAAAGAGATTGAACTCTGCTCCTTTAAGGTTTTGCTGCAGATATTCCAAATTTTTTCACCCACAAAAATGATAGATACTCTCAATTACGGTCAGGGAATGTTTTCTTAGTAATCTGTAAATAATTTCATTCTTATGTATGCTACTGGGAGTCTTTATCACTGCTTAATCATAATTATTTCCTTCTGTTTTCCAATATTCTAGTAATTTTTGTGTTCTGTCTTCATTCTAACTTCCCTGCCACTCACTGCAGGGATTAGTTTCACTATTTTATATAATTAAAACATTTCTATAACTTTTAGTATTTTCCCCCATGTCATTTGTGAATATTGATGCAAAACTTGGATGGGGGAAAGAAAGTGTTTTGAATCATTTCAGCTCAGGGCAGGGAAATAAAATACATAACTATGCTGGCTTTTGATGGGTTAGCTGATTTCTTTCCATGTGAATAGTGGGGTACTGTGATTCTGCTGTGTAGTGTGGAGTATATTCTCCTAGCAGAATATACTCCCAGGGTCTCATGAATTATGCCTTAGTGGCACTGAACATCTGCTGAGGTTTCTCTTGATCCCTATGTTTCTCTTTTTGCAAGCCCATGAGAGAAGCAGCTTGCTTGTTTTATAAGATTGGAGTCTGATCTCTCTTTTCAGGGAAGAACCATGTGTTTCTGCATCAGCATGCCTGACTAATTGCCATGTTTTTGTTTTACTTTCAGGATAACCTCACAGAGGCTGGCTTGTGCCCTGGACAAATGTGGAGGGTGGAAGACTGAAAGATGATTTTTTCAAGGGCTGATCAGTTTTGGGCTAATCACTTTTGGGCTGCTAATGGTCAGCATGGTTAGCTGTGTGTGTGGGAGTGGATGGTGACAATTCCTTGTTGCTTTCAGAGCTGATCTGTTTGATCTAATCAACTGCTTTTCAAGGTTTCTGTGTACTAGCTGAACACAACAGTAAAAATGACAAAGAAAGATTAGCTGCCTTTGAATTTGCCTGTATATTTTTTCCTGCTTTAAACTTGTGAGAGTCTCAGAACCTCTGTCTGGGACCAGAGATATCAAAATTGTCCTGCTTAAACAATCAACTTTGAAATTTAGTACATACTTTATAAATTGGCCACATTTGGAAAATTACAGTAAAGAGTAAGGATCTCATTAATCTCATCCTGCAACTAATGCACTATCTGGAAAGTTTCCATTGTATTTAAAGAAGATGGAATTGAATTGCTGCTTTGAAACTGGATTCCCTCACTTAAATAAAGAGTAAGAATATATAGCTTATGAAGACAAAAAGCTATTTCTGAATGAGGAGCTGTGGTAGAGGAGTTATGCATGGTGGGTGGAGGGACTGGGAATTTAAAATATTTTGTTGTCCAAAGTGTCTGAATTGGACTGTCTGTACAGAGCAAAAGCAAAAGCATGTGCTTTATTCTGTGTTGGTCCTCTCTTTTGTGTACTGAACATCAAAATACTGTTTGGATTACAGGCAGATGTCAGTCTTTTTTCCTGCTAATCATCCCTGTAAACGTGCTTTTTCTTATCAAATGTGTACCTTGTGAGTAAATTAAAGGCATTCTTAACACCTTCATTGATACTTGTATTAATCATCTGGGAGAAAATAGAAAATTATTGCTTGCAAATTTGCAGGTGACCTCAAGCTGCTGGGTAAGTAAACAAAGAGAGGGACAAGCTAGGCATACAGAATGAGTTGGATTAATCTGTAAGTGGGTTGATCTGAGCTGTGGGCCTTTGAAGACAACTGAAGACTGGATTTCGAAGCAAAGCATCTAGATCTCACTTTTGAGATAGGACACTGTTTTGCTGACACTGAAAAGGTCTTAAGAGGAAAGTACAATTAGCAGGATAGGCATTTCCATTGAGGTAGTTAGCCAAAGAGCTAATGTGACCTTGGGAGGTATCAGCAAAGGCACAGGTAGGAGGAAAGGCAGGGTGTCCATGTCATGGCAAGGCGATCACTGGAACCCTTCAGCTCTGAGGTCCTAATTTTGAGAATTCTTCTGGAAAGCTGAAAAGGTTTTGAAAGAGTCTAAGCTGTAGTCTGGAGAACAGGTAGAAACCTGAACAAATTACCTTAAATTATTCCAGTTGCAGATGTGATTTCCTCATTGTCTTCAGATACCAACACGTAGGAAAAGCTTCAGAAAAACAACAGTTCTTCAACGCAACAACAGAAAACTCAGGACTGGAATCTTTGTTAGGCAAATGAAAATTTTTAAATAAGTTGCAGATATTTTAAATGGAGAATATGCCTATCTCCTGGAGTAATTCAAGGTAGATGTGGTATATTCCCACTGTTAGAATTTTGAGAAACCTGGCTGGACATACTTCTTAAATATTTGATTCGGATTCTGATTCAGTTCAGGGATAATATGGAGTACAATAGGTCAAGTTTTGGTTCCAATGTTTAGACTAAAAGATCAATGGTTCCTTCTGAATCAAGGATTGATGAGATGTTTAAAGATGTCCTGTTTTAGTGCTGAGAATGCTATTATCACACACTGGTTAATATTTCAATATTATTGGACCTTTTAATCAAGGAATCTGCACATTTTTAGAAATGTGACTTGGGACGCGAACTTCTCCCCTCTTTTGGGTCTCTGTCACTCCTCTCTCTCATTTGGATGACAAGAGAGGCCATAGCCATTACCTGATAGAAGCTTCACCCCATGGTGGAGCAGAATGTCAGCAGGAGTTTGTCCACCTTCCCTGAAGCACAGGAATTGCTGAATCTGCATTA
Source organism: Nicator chloris (assembly GCA_013400495.1). Taxonomy (NCBI): domain Eukaryota; kingdom Metazoa; phylum Chordata; class Aves; order Passeriformes; family Pycnonotidae; genus Nicator; species Nicator chloris. Next base: position 71,337 of record WAAE01010288.1, read on the forward strand.
GCTGTCCCCTCACTCACCCATACAGTGCCATATGACCCTGTTCATCACCTCTGCTCTGATGGCTTCATGAGGAAAAGGAAGATTGCTGCTACTTGTGGCTGGGAAGGGGAAAAGAAGCAAACTGTAGTGAAAAGACTGTGCAGATGGCTTGGTCCAGCTCTGGTGAGGGGGAATGGGGAGGAAGCACAGGTGGAGGCACAAGAGAACTGGGCAGCCAAGGCCTGGGTAGTCTGTACACCACTCCTGGAGCTTGTATGCAAACCAGCCTGTTTAGTATCTTGTAACTCTGTTATTATTCAGTAATTGTAATGGGGAGACAAGACCTAACAAAAGGACTTGGAACATTCCTAAACCTCAATAGGTCCTGGAGGAAGACACATGCATATGAAAGAGTCTGGAAGGAGGAAGACCTTTAAATCAGGTTGGAATGGGTTGTGGTGCTTTCAGGAATAGCCTGCTTGGATGCAGCACTCAAAGCTTCTCTGCTGGGTTGGTGTGCAGCCTGCCAACCTGACTCACAATCTTAGCTCAGATCTTGGCCCAGCTGAGAAGATCTGAACAGTGACAGGGACCTATGGGAACAGCTTGGTCACAACTGATGTGCAATGGTTGCAAGGAGAATAACAGTAGTACCCAAAGTTTTATAGAGTTAATTAAACACATGGACAAACTTTTCTGAACTTGGTCAGAGATCTCTAAACACCAAAACTTACTCAACATTGTAAATACATCTCAATACAGAGTCTGAATGCCTTGACTCAAAGAGCTTCCCAGTAAACCAGAATGTAGAAATTATGTCCATACCCAGAAACAAATTATGTTCACATTGTAATTTGATTTTGATGATATGTTTTGCAGTTATCTCCTTTTGCTCTGAGTCATTACTCGTAGTGGAAATACTGACACATGTAATGGCTCAAAACAGCATGTGGAAACTTTCCACTCTTCCCTCTCTCTCTGCTCACCAGGACTCATTCACTCACTCAATGTCTTCTAGCAGCAGAAAAACATTAGACTGCTTATAACCATGGGGTATTAGTGGGCACCTGGAATATGTTGATGCAGTTCTTATACAAGGAATGGTGATTCTTAGCCAGACTGAACCTCACTCATGTTGAGCATCTGAAAGGATGAAAGACTTCTGAACGCTGAGGCTTTTCAGCAGTGTTTTTCTGATAGATTTTGTTTGACTTATTCCACACTCTCTGAATTCCTACTCTAACTTCTCTGCAGGAAATGCAGATTGTTAGCAGGGATCTCACTGGGGCTGTACATATTTTTTTTCTCTGCAATCTGAAAACCTGGAAGAATAGATAAAGGTCCCTAGTACTTTCTTGCAAAGCAGACAAGGAGAAAAGAAATTGATTCAGTTGAAAACCCCCAAACCTAAAAAAGGTATTGTTACAAATCAAGCCGCAGCCATTCTGCTACTTCTGTAGGCAGAACCAACTTTAGAAATTGACCAAAGAGCAGAAAATGACAACTAAGCACTGCTTTTTTATAATTTAGAGAAGCTGCATTCCTTAACTTCCAAGTTGTAGATGCACAGTTGATGCTTACTTACAAAGTTGATTTTAATCTGTATGTTACTCTTCAATGTCAAAGCTAACTAGACTACCATAAAGGCTACCATTTTTAATTTTCTGTTTCTTAGTAAGATGAAAAGAATCTTACTAAGAAACAGAAAATAAAGCCCCTCTCTAAACGTACACAACCTCCCAGAAGCAATGTTTTTGTCCATGTTTCTTGCTGTGACTGCACATGGAAAGTACTCCTTTGTATTGAGAATTATGTAGTTCTGTAAAAACAAAGAAAATAGTGACTCCTGAAAACATTCTAATAATAGTATTGAGATTTAAAATTCTATTTATGCCCCTGACACCTAGGAGCAGTACTTGAAGCAATATTCATAAAAATACTTCTAATTCATTACCAAGAAAGACTACTGCTGTACAGCAACCTTTTTCTCTGCTGAGTAGAGGGAGATTGAGAAGGCATTTAGATCCAGAAAATCCTGCTCACCTACCTAATGATTTGGCATGGCTGCTGTGCTGACTGAGAATTCTTCACACCTGCATTACTGCCTGGGCTCAGCATGAAAGAGACATCACAGGTGACCATCGGAGAGATGGAAAAGGGTCTTTTTCTGCCTGTATTCCTCCAAAGGGCTTGATTTCATAAGCCTTTTTATTAAACTCATAACATGTTCTCCTACATATTCAAAAATGCAGCCTTGGCTACATTTTTTTTTTTTTTATAACATACAAGAAATAGGTATGGTGTTTCTTTTTAATTAAGTTTCCAGTGATTGAAGCATTTGCTAACAGATAGGAGGATATCTGCCTTTTGAGCACTTCCCCCTCAAGCCAGAGAAGGTTTACACCTATGTATCTTATCTCTTAGGAGAAGCTCTAAGTAATAGAATAGGCCAGGTCATGGCATCACTGACTCTTCACTTGTTGGAAACAGGACAGTTCATTAAAAACCCTCTGCAAGATCCACTGGGTGAAGAGAAAGAGGCTCTGTGGCTGTGTTTAGGAGAACCGCCAGACTTGGTGGACAGCTCCTAGGCTTGGATGAAACAGCAAAGGCTGAGGACTTGAATTTTGGGGGGATCTGGGCCAGCACTAATGCTTGTCTATATTTTGATTGGCTTCAGCAGGAACTGAAGCCTTTTTTAGTTTGTCTGTTAATATTGTTGCTTTACGTGCCAATAGACTCGATATGTACCATTTGTACTTTGCAGCTTGGAAGGAACTGTCTGACTTAACAACTGGAGGACACAGTAAATCATTAGGACTTTAAAAGCACCTTTGAAAGAGGCCAAAAGTCAAAAGGGGAAGGTAACAAACCTTTGACTCTATGTACCAAAAAATTGTACCTTGATGAAGTAACGATCTGGGGAAACACACAGGGGCAGGGAATTAAATCGGGGAGTTGGAAATGCTGAAGATTAAGGAGAGAAACTGGAAAAGCAGAAAGGGAGAGGGTGAGGGAGTAGGTGATTCTAAACAGACTGATGGTGCAGACTTCCTTTTGTAAAGGCTTTTTTAATTGTCAAAGCTGTAGCAAGCATCTTTTTTATTTATCCTCTAGATACTTTACCCTAGAAGTCTTATTTAACACCATAATTACATAATTTTGTGCTCAGTTAGCTTTATAAGCCTCAGTGGAGGATCATGAGCATCCCTTTCACACAACCCTGCATTTTTCTGCTGTTAATTTAATGCTTATGAAGAGCCCATAAATTTGTATTGATCTTTTTTTCTCCTTGCAGACTTCAACCACATTAGTACACGGAACAGATGGGAGTCTTTAACTCATTAGAGGGAACCAGTTTAATACTGATGCCATCAATCTGTTCTATTTTTGCCTTGGAGACAGAAGTTTTTCCGTGAAGAGAGTAGTTATATGCATCTGCTGTTGTGTGTGTACCTAGATGGCAGGTTCTGAAGCTACTGAGGCAGAACAGAAGGAAGCAGGAACATTGCAGAGTAGATGAAGAAGAGATCTTTTGGCATGCTACCAAGCAGAAAGCGTAATTAGAATGAATTTATAATCACAGTGCAGCTACTTAAGGAAAAACAGGAATACACAAGCACAGCTTGATATGGTTCAGACTTTGACCTGTCCATGTTTAAAAAAACCACACTGATTCTACTGATAAAGGCTCCACCTCCTTTACATTTAATCACTCTTGGACTTAAAATGCTCTGGAGTGTTTTCTACTTTAGTGGTCCTCTAAAATTGTAGCATCTGGATGGCTTTAAAAACTGATTTGAATCAGTAAAACGGAGAAAGGTGTGATTCTATGATTAACAGATTCCTTCCATCAGGTTAGCTTTCTCATTCTTTTGCTTTCATTGCTGAGTGTGGATTTCTGAAAGGTTAGTGTATGAACAAGCAGGGAAAGTGTCACCTGAAAGATTACCACAAATAATGCACAAATAAATTACAAAAGAGACATGGAAAAAAGATGACATTAATTTATTAAACAATTTTTTGCAATGACAGTAACCTCAATTTTAGTAATTAGCAGAGCGTACAATATAGTAATATTTGTTTCTGCTTGATTTGGGAAATTCTCTTGGAAAGATGGCTGAAATATGGGAAAAACGCATATACTGAGAAGAACAGGGACTGGATTTTACAAATTTATTTCAAACCAAGACCATGGTCCTCAAAACACTGAAAACACATCCCATGACTGCTAATTTGAGCAGCAAGCAGAACTTTAATTGCACTACTGGTATTGAATGTGCACAGGAAGTATAGTGCAAACAAAAACATGACTACAGAGTACATTTGGTTTATTTTTAAGAGATTTTATAGTCTCAGAAAAAACAGTAAGGAAAAAAAATAGATATCATCCAAGATAGAAACATTTATAAACCGGACAACAGATACATTGTGTGGTTTTCTTCCTGTGTTTTTAGTTTGTAGCAATAGGCCCTGAAAAATAGATCATCTAGAAATTTGTGTTCTGTTACTTATCACGTAACATGATGCCACAATAATGTCAGTAGTTGCCAACGCCAGCCAGATGTTAATTAATTTCATACCTGCAACTAATTATGGTGCCTTAAGCTGCATTTCCATCTCTTTTTACTTTTGTCCTCTCAAAGAGCTATCCTACTTTTTCCTGAAAGTTCAGTTTGTTTCCTTTCAGGCAAATTACCAAAGAACATGAATGTAATTTCAGATTATAGACTGAAGTAAAGAATAAACTGCAAGATCAGATAAATTAGTTTTCTAGTTTTCATAAAATAAATAAATATATAAGAATGATGCAAACATTTTCTAAATGTAAGTTTGATGAGAAGAATATATGTAAATCAGTGGTTTCAGACTTTCTAATTGCTTAGTAAAAAGGCCTTACAGAACATAAAAATTCTGCAAATATTAATTTCAGCTTCTTTCAAACTGAAATTTCTTAGTAACTTATTTCTTATTTATATTGTTTTCTTTAAATAAAATAAAGCAACAGGTGAAAAATGAGACTATTAATAATTTTAACAATGGGGCTTGTAACTGGCCATTACAAATCCAGAGTTTATGTCCTCACAAGGGGAAAAAAAGAACATAACATAGAACTTACTCAAGGATTGAATTAACTAGCAGACAGCCTAATTTTCTTTTTTTGCATCTGTCAGTGCAGCAGATTATCAATAAAACACTGTATTGTCAAACTGTGTTGATTATACCATTGAGTTTTCCTGTTTTGATGTTTTTAAAGGGAAAGTTTGATTAACAATGACACTTGAATTACAATTTTCTTAAAACTTAGCAAAATCAGTCTAGACATGGCCATGTACACTTTGCATCTCAAACCACAAGCCTGAGCCTCAGCTAACTGGCATAATTGTCATTTGCCACCATAATTCTTGATGTATGTGCAAATAACAGAAATCTCTTGGGGCCTGTTGCAACTGCAAATGTGGGCCACGACCAAAGCCCTTGCCTACAAACACAGCTGAGCCTATGTTGAGCTGGTAGCAAGTTAAAACTTTCCCGAAGTGCCATGTCCACAGTTAGGAGGTTGTTCTGTGTGGAGATGTTCTCAACTTGCTCCCTGGAGAAGGGCCTGTGTGTACTTTAATAATCAGCTGAAAGGAGAAGAAGGTTAGGGGGAACGAAGCACTCTGTAGTGTGGTGGCAAGTGCTGCAGGCAGGCATGGAAAGCTGACTCCAGTCCTTGCTCCAGACACAGTTTGTGTGTTTTAGTAGATAGATACTGGCTACTGTGGCTGGTGCTCAGGGTTGCCTGCTTTCTCATCAAGTGTCCTTGGGCAACCCTGGCTTCTGCAGAGTCAGAGTCTGGCCACAGCACAGAGGCACAGCTTCAAGACACCACCTTCATTGGTAGCTGACATGATTTTGAACCACTTCAGGTAAATAAAGAATGCAGGTCCCACAAGTCCTAGGCTTCAGTGCATAAGCTGTTATAAAAAAAAATACCAAACAATCAAGCAAAATAAAATTTGTGAGTTTTGGAGAAACCAGGACCACTCTTGGACAAAAAGTGGCCTTAGCTGCACTGACCTCAGGGAAAATCTGAACCTACCAGTGTGTGCTAGACTTGTTTTGAACTGGTGGGCTGACAGGAGGAAGGTGTGGGGGTGCCTCAGAACCGAGCTGTGGAGGGACCTCGGTCTGAGATCTGAATCAGTCTGCCAAAATGGGATTAAGCCTGAACAGGGGCCTTGGCAATCAGCACCTCTTCGGGACAGGACAAAAGCACAAATGCAGTTGTGACAGCTGCACAATAAACAATTTCTAGCACTGTCAAACAGAGGTCTCTGGATGGCATTTCTAGATGGGGATGATATTCTCAGTTGTCCATATTCCTCCTACTTCAGCTCTGAGCTGCATTTGGCTCTGAATAGTTAAAATGTACCTGAATCAAAATCAAGGATAACCCCTCCACTTACTTCATCTGAGAGAGCAATTCAGGTGTTTGGGTTTTATCGTACGTTTAATGTTCTATCTTTGAGGTAATTTCAACCTTGTTGGAAAAGAAAGGTTGCCTAAATAAAATACAAAGTAGTAGTGTAAGTTTAATAAACTAACACACGTAATTTTAAATGTTCATAAAGTGTAGAATTTTTTAATTGTCTTCTGAGAAATATCTTACAAAGGAGAAATCCCAGACTTTCCCCCAGGTAGACTTTGAGCTCTGATATCAAAGGGTGAATATGTGTGTATGAATCTATAGATAATATTCTGTCACAGGTTACCTTAGGCAGTGAGGCTTTTATGATTTTAAATGCATATAGTCCTGTTTATAGCCTACATAATGCAGTGATACCTTGACAATTATAATATTTTAACTAATAAGTTTTTTTTAGAAAATATTGTCTGAAAAAGCTTTGGAGGTTTACTTGATTTAGAAATTAAACTGAAGCCCAGATTCTTATATATATTAAGGTCCAAGAACCTGATGAATTGCTGCTGTCAGCTACATGCAAATTATGCCTTGAAGCAGAGCTTGTGCCTTCAGTTCCAAGACAGCATAAAGTTAATGAGCCAAACATATGAAATACTCTTACACAACCAAAATAGAAGGGAAAAGAAAATTTTGGACTGGCAGTTGTTCAGAAATATTGAGACTGCTTATAAATATGATCCAAAAATGAACAAAAGCCAGAGTCTACTAATAAATGAGAATTTGCTGTCAGTGGAAGCACTTGATAGTGGTAACAAGTTAAGGGCAGCATCTGAAAGATGCTGTGGCTTTGATTTAGTTTTCCATCTATCAGTTCGTGTTACTAAAGTTTCCTGTGGTGACTGAACCTACTTTGAAGGAAGCACAAGAGAAACTGAGAACTTGCTGGAGTTAATTTAACTTGGTTAGAAATTTTCATGTTTCTATGTATATCTGCTCTGTGACTGTGTCCTCTCAGAGGTTCAAGAGCCCTACCTTGATTGCTCTGCAGAGTGAGAGCAGCATGTGTTTCTCACTTATTTTGGCATGTTTGGGATACACTGGGGATGTGTGGGAATAGAGCAACAATTTCCTTTTTTTTCTCAAGGGTTGTTTTGTTGAACAAAAAAACTCTTTACAGGTCTACTGTCTCTCTGTTTTCCTGACACAGAGCCTCCCAGCTATCACCTGCCCATGATAAGCACTTCTTACAAAGAAGTACATGAAAAGTGTCTATGGAGCTGTTAAATAGCAAATAAAAGACACCAGTTTCATGAAAAATGTCATAAAGAAGGATGTGGGAAGGATAAAAGTTTGGGTCATCTACTACAATGGCAGCTCTAAACAAAGGAGACCTCAAAGATGGGACAGCTATGGGATCTACTAAAAGCAAATGACTGTCACAGAAGAAAAGGAGTATATGTATCTCTGCTTATGATACAGAAGGTGTGTTGGTATTTTTCCCTGCCAATTTTGAATTTCACAAATTATGAATCCAAACATAAGGAAAGAAGAATAAAGTAATTGAAGTCTAGATTTGGACTTCAATGGCAATGGAGAATGATTGGAGAGACTATAATTTTGAATTAGTAAGCTTGATCATCAGTCAATAAGTATCCAGAAAAGAAGGATCATTGAGAAAGAGTCATGTTATCTGTTTTCAAGTGTGATCCTTTTACATTAGGGCTGTGGACAGCTCTGTTTGAAGTGGAAAATTGTTTATTGTTGGTGGTGTTTCCTATGCTATCCATGGTCCACGCATAAATAACTCTATTGTCAAGGCAGTCTATTTGTTACCTGTCATAAACAATAAATTATACTTGCTTGTTTGTTAATTCTATAGAAGTCTAGTTTTTGGGATCACCCTCTTAAAACACACACATTCTTTCTCCAGGCTGTGTTGTGCTTACGAATGATACAGCTCCAGCCTTGATGGTTTTTGCATCATTCTTCTCTAACTTCTACTTGTCACATTGTTTCTCCCACTGAGTTTGGCAGTTCTAGATATTGAATTAAAACTTAATATAATTATAGTACCACCCCTCCAAAAAAATCAGAAAAGAAAGCCCCTTCTTTGTTAATGTCTATCAAGATGAGGACGAATTTAAATCAGCCTGGAGCTTTTCTTCTTCAGCATTAATCATGAACTGCAGAAAACCATGTGTATTAGCACTTTTTGCCATTTGTAAGTTTATGATGGTGGTAAAATTCAGTGGATTAGTAATTTATTTTGGAACTAAGCTGTAAGCACCAAAAATAATCATGTGCCCTTTGCAATCTACTGTGGTTTTTTTGGTTTTTTT
>WAAE01010289.1:0-34815 GCA_013400495.1 Nicator chloris
AATTAAGTCAAACGACGACAAGACCCAATGCTTTTAGCAGGATTTCAAAGCACTGAGTGACACATAGCCTTGTCTTGTTCTATGCACAGATGTCAGCATATGAAGACTGTTTTGTGGAGAAGCTCATCCAGCAACACTTTGATCCTTTTGTAACACTTAAGCCCAGTTTTTTTGTTTTATCTGAAGAATACAGTTAGTTCTGTAAAAATGATGGCCCTGACTTCTGAAACACCAAATTAATTTTAGAGATTTTGCTGGTAGAGTTTTTTATTTTACAAGTTAAAATTAATTAAGGCTTGGGTTCTTTAAGAAATGCTTTGTCTCATTGAAAAAATGTTTTCCTTACATAGAGTCTGAACTTTAAATTCTTTCAGTTTAAAACCATTACCCCTTGTCTTACTGCTACAGGCCCTATTAAAAAGTCTGTCCCCATCTTTATTATAAGTCACCTTTACAGAAAGGCCAGGTGGATGCCTTTGGCTAATAAACCACTTGCTTCTTTCAAGAAATCATTTCAGATATGTTTTCATGTTTTTCCCGAAAGACTGACATCTAAAAATATTTTTAGGATGACAGGTAAAAGTTAGATGTAACTACAAATCTAGGAGCATAAGCTGTCAGTCAAAGCAATATTATGAAACTGCTGTATTTGAGACGTGAGAAGGACATGTAGACGTGTTACATTATTTGATTGTAATCTACATCCATGACACAATACTGGCATCACAGGGAGGATTTAATCTGCCTGAGGGTTGTTCAGTTTTTGTCTGTTTGACATGCATGTACCATGTATTAAACCTACTCAGTTTTCATCATCACATCATTACATTTTCAATTTCTTAGGTATTCCAGATGATTTTAAAAAATGAATTTTTTTGTATGTTTATTTGCACTTCTGTTGTTATTCTCTGAGCAGATATGAGGGAAAATATTCTCTAGTATCTAAAGCTCTAGATAATCTTGGTATTTTTAAAAAATCAACAAGAAATCCCCACACTTTCTATCAGCTCACTTCTTTCCCTAGGAAGGGCACATAAATAAAATAAAAATAAAAAATTTAAAAAACAAACAAACAAACAAAACCCCAAAAAAACAAACAAACAAACAAACAAAAAACGCCAAGGCCTTCAATTACACAAGAAAACACAGAAGCAATACAATCAAATGCTACTGGGTAGAAAATATTAAAGAAATTATAAAATATTTCCGGGGATCAATAACTCAGAATATAGAAAGTTTAGACAGTTCTGGTGCATGAGCCTAGACATACAGAATACAGCACTGGTGCCTAAACAATTGATTTGAGCTTAATAAGATATGAGACTAATTTGCTCCACACTCAATTAGTAGAAGCATTAAAAACAAAACAAAACAAAACAAAAAAAATCACAGAATCCACAGTTCCATGTAATTTATTCCTCATTTTCATTTCTAAGATTTCTAGTGTCCCTAATAATAAAAATTTGAAGTGAATAAGATGATAATTATGTTTTGTATGGATTTTCTTTGTCTAACAGTATTAGGAAGCTACACTGCCAGCTCAGTGGAACACTACAGATTATGTCTAAGGTGCACAATGGGAGGAAAGTGATCCCTGTATGCCTGATTTAAACAAAAGATCCTTCTCATAGTTTTCTAGAACATAATAAACTGCAGTACATAATGGCAGACTTTAGTCTGGCAGAGAAAGCAACAAATGAATCCAGATTTTTATAATTATTGGTTTCCAGCAACAGATTCCCTTAGATACCTCACTGCCAGTAATAATAAATTGTATATTTAGTCCTTGTTTATGTTAATTGCAGAATTTTACTTTTAAAGCAATGTAAAAGAAAACATATGCCTCATCACATTAGTCTGTCTTGCTGTTTAACATCATCTGTAATGATCTTTTGAGAATCTGACTGAAAGCCTGGAGTTTCTCTACATGATGTCCCTTGGAAAACATCACAGAATTCCTGCCGTGTAAAATTAGGCCTAATCTTAATTATCTTGCTGTCTGTTTCCTGAGCTTAATTAACTTTTATGAGTGCTTTTCTACAGTGCAATGAGTACTAAACCCATTTCATCTTATTCAGCATTTCATAATTTCTTTTCCTTCAGTTCTAGGACAACAAAAAGCTCTTCACAGTCCTAATTGTTATGGCAAAAGCTAAGGTATGAAATCTGAAAGAGAGCTGTAGCAAAATATTTAAGAACGTTCAGCCATGCATACAAATAGAAGGGCAGAAATCTGCAAATGTTGAGGGATAATCCATTCTATCCTCTAAATGAACTGACTTTAAATATTTAATTATCTTTTTAAGTAAATCCAGATTATAATATTCAAATCCTAGTCATTACAGGTCGTGAGGCTATTTTAGGTGAAGAACAAATTGTCTACAGTCCACACAGCTCAAATAATTTTAGAAAAATGTAGCAGCTAATTTGCATGGCCAAGCCTTCTTCCTTAGTGTTTATTCAAATTTTTGTATGATCTGGACCCTTTTGCCACAAGAGAGAACAACACAAAAAAGACTGAGCGTGTATTGTAGCATGTCACTTTCCTACTGCTTGAATTTCACTTTGTTTCACTCAGATTAGAAAACCCATCTCTATTCTTTGGGGAAAGAAGACACAAAAGATGTGTGTTTGTGTCTTCTCCAATTTTTTTGTCCATTAATGAGACAAAAGAGCAATTTTATTTAGACTGGCTTTCTAAAAATCCAATAGATTTATCTTAATTAAAGGAATACTTTCTTCCAAGATCAGACAATGACACCAGACAATTAGCCCTTACAGTGCATTTGCTACATATTACCCTCTACACTTCTACCATGCCAGCAAGATCAGGGTGGCTTTGTCTCTAGGTGTGTTCAGATGAGGTACACTGTGAATGACTGGCTGATACGCAGGTGTTCAGGTAAACTGCTTTTTAATAATATCAAAGGCAGAACAGACAAGTGAAAAACTAGTATGGGGACACCAGGCATCCTCTATTTAGAGGTCTAAGGGCTACCAGATTTTACAGAACATTTGACTTCTCAGGATTTAATCCTGTCACTAGTCGACTGTCAGCATCAAAGACAGATTCAGATTCTTAAAATAAGCAACACCGGAGAAAAAAAATCAGTGTCCAACCAGAAAACAGGGAAAATCTAAACTGTGTTTTCCATCTCCACTTTTCCCATGGCAGGCACAAACAACAACAACAACAACAAAACTTAACAATAACTTCATCAAAGTGAGCTAGAAGGCTTGATTATCAAAAATAACTAACTTAAAGTTAGCTCATGATGATGCAATCACTCTTTGCATTTGGTCATGTCCTCTGTTACCCTGGAGATGAACAAAGTACCCTTTATACCAAAAACTAATGCACTGCATAAAGAATGAAGAGAGCAAAAGTTCAGGACATTTCAATTCATTAATTTGTTTCCATATGTATTTCAGTCTTTTTCATTAACCTGAGCTGAGAAGTCACACAGGGCCACTTTCCGCATCTATGGACCACAGGCTCACAAGCACTGCTGTCCCAAGCTGTCCATGTTTTTTAGTGGCAGCTTTCAGAAGGAAGATGCAATAAAGGTATCTGGATGTACTGAACAACTCATACTCTCTCCTTCAGCAGCAGGGAGAGAAATTAAGCACAAACATCGTAACTCCACACTGTCATACAGGACGCACGCTGTAGATCATCAATACAGCACACAAGTGTGCAATTGCACAGCTGCAATATCTCATCTATTCCTCGAACTTCACACTAATGCCTTCCTACACAGTAGCAGGTATTCTATCTTTCTTGATAAGAAAGTAGTAAACTGAGTTACAGACCAGAAGGCTTGCAAAAGCAGATCAAAAAGAGAGTCTTAATACAATCCATTATAATAAACAATGAAATAAAGAAAAAAACACCTGGATCTCTACTAGAGTAGGTTTTACTTATATTTTCCACATTAGCTTCCACTAACATCAATACTGGAACAATGGGTAAATTCAGTCTGCATCATCACTAATTTCCCCATTTTACTCTCCCTCCTCCAAAACACCAGAAAAGATGTGAAGAATGGCAAGGACCACTTAAAAGAACCAAAGGACAATCGCAGCTGGGCAAACAGCCTCAGAAGCAAGAAAACCAGGCTCCCAGGACTGGCAACAACACACCCAACTCTGATACCTGGGCAGTATACACAAAAGGAAGGCCCACCAGGAAAGGAAGCAAGTAATTGCTGTCTCCCTCCTGTGAAGAGTCCCCAGAGTTAAAGCTAAAAACAGCTTTGAGCAACCTGTTATGCCTGTGTCACTAGTCCATGGCAAATGGGCAATTTTGACACGTGGCCTAGAAATTTAGGAAGGTTGGCCATTTCACTTTTCAAGATTTGAACACAGTATAAACTGGAACAGTTTCATCTGATTGCTTTGGAAGCAGAAGTGTCTCTTCCTTCAAGGCAAATCCCTCTTAGGAACCAGAGCCCAGAGCAACTTACTGTTCACCAGTTCTAAAAGGTTCCGTGAAGCCAGGGCTGCTTGCACTGCTGTGAGAACGCTATTGTGTCAATACAGAAACACCAAAACCTTAACCTTTAGGGCAGCAGAAAGGATTTATTTCTATTTAAGTGAGAAGCTGGACGTGAAAGGCTCACCGTATAAAGCTCAAAAGAAAAAGCAACAATCTTCTCCTTCAATGGTTTAAGATTTGATTCACAGTATCACCAGCTTGTGAACTTGTAAATTGTTTTCAGCTCACAGAACAATTGTATTAATTTTCACTAAACCAGACAGCATTTTGACTAAAAGATCAAGCAAAATATTTCTCATTTCCTATCCTTCTAGCACTAGTGTAATGGTGTAAGAAACCACTGCCTAGCAAAAGGTCCATGAATCTATCATCTTACTGTATCTATTGTCTTTTGAAGTGAGAAACCTGCTGTGTAATTCAATTTTCATTGACAGATACAGAAAAACATATCCACACGCAAACACTCTCAATGTCTATTTTAAAAATATGAGGGAGGGAAATATGTGTATCCCTAGCTATTTTGAAATGAACAGTCTGAACAACCAGAAAAACTCAATGCACTTATTCATATCCTCAATCAATTACAGAGAGCAATAGGCAAATAAATGAAGTGGAAGAAAGAATCATAGATGTTCAACAGGTTGCTTTTGCTCAAAGACAAAAAGTGGCTGCATGTTAGAAGTGAGAATGTGGGTTTCACACCCATGCATGCTCATGTACAAAGCAGTATGTAATTTTCTGCTGTTTCTCTGTATGAAGCAGGTGATTAAGAGTGAACAGATTGAGAGACAACTGTGATGTAGGCTAAGTGTTAAAAAAAAGCAAGCTCATGTTATCCCAACTGCACCACCACAACACTTTCAACTACAACTTGCTTGCTAAAATGAAGCAAAATGAACAACCAGAGAAACAAACAAGAACTGAAATAAACTCTCATAGGTAATCCTTGGTAACAGTGACTCAAAGATCTTTTAATTAAAAAAAGTTTCTAGTAAGTTAGAAAAAATCTGCTCATGTCTCAAAATCCAGTGATTTTCCAGGCATGCTTCACTAGAAAATGTATTAGAGTTTTATTTGATCTAGATGAATGGGAAAAAGAATAATCCCTACATCTGTTGAAGCCACTAATAGTTTATTGATAGGTTTAACTGAGCCAGTTCCATGTTTTCCCTACTTTGCTTAATATATATCTTGGCAGTCAGCAGATGTGACAAAACACAGTATTACAGAAGGTAGAAGAAAAGGCAATACACTGCTAAAGAAAAACATACATCAATACTTTGGTCAACCTTTTTTCTGTGCTTTTGTTTTTTCCTCACTGTGTGACATTTTTCTAGTTATGTCTTTATGAAAGCTATGATTCAAATTAATATGAACTAAACATATCAACATATGTACACACTTTGCTGCTCTAGCAATTCACAGATTTCTTCCTGTATTTTGTGGGGGCTTGAGATTATGGTTCCTAGAAGCCACAGAAGCACTTCTTGACACAACACGAACGTAATGCACAAACATATCCATGCATAATACACATAATACTCCAATGTCCATTCCTTGATTCTTCCCTTCCCACCTTGCTTTGCTGCACTAGTGAATAACATTACAGATTTCAATATGATTTTGCTTACAGCATTTTCATGTAAAGATATTCCTAAGATTTCACAAGAAACTAAAATATTTCCAAACCAGGAAAGTTATTAGAAGGCCACTTCTATGAAATAAGCATTTTCTCTGAATACTAACACCTGCGGGTTTTTTTAAGATGACTTTGTTACCAGATCCTGTGTATAAAGGGCAAAGTGGCTGATATAAATCAAAGGCAGGACCATCTTTTAATGTAGTCAAGATAAACATGGCTATCTTTTACATACACATAAATATATTTATATCTGTATATACCCTGATTATATTAAAAGATAGTGGGGTCTTTAATTTATATAAATTGGTTTGCCATATAGTAGATAGCAAGATCAGAGGGGCTTCTGTGACCCATGTTTAAATACTTTTTTTCCAGCCCCATATCTCCACTGTGACTTTCATAGCCGTAAGGACAGTTTTACTACATCTTGGTTTGGCAGAGCACTGGGCTTTCCAAACTATGCAAATTAAACTCATGCACTTGATACCAGTAGCTTAATTCAAAATCATGAAGAAGTGAAGAGCTGAGTATTCCATTATTTATTTTTCATTGTTTGTGTGGAATTTGCAAGAAACATGAATACCTATTTTCCTGCTCTTCTTACCTGCACAGTAATAACGAGATAGACATCCTTTAAACACTTTTTACAAAAACAAGGAAATAATTCAGTCATATATTTCCCCTTTTCCAGTGTAATATTCTTTTGTACTCTTGTGTCTTGAGTTGCAATATGTAACCAAAAATGTGTATTCTATTTCATCTGTTGAAACCAAATGGGGAGGTGTTTTTCTTTATCTCTTGTGCAACCCATTCCTCATAACTCCAGGGGGGGGGGGGTGGGTGTCTTCTGTTAATGGGCCAGCTGTTAAAACCAGGTGGGACGGTGTTCCCTTGTCTCTTCCACCACCCATCCTCCCTCCAGGGGGATAGAATCTGTGAATGGGCCATTAAGGCTCACTGCATGACTGATAAAATTACATCATCCCCTTGTGAGGTGCTTGCACTGGACTCCCAGAGGAAGACTGGACCCATCTTGCCACCACTGGATCCTTTTACACGTTTATCCTACTCTAACAGAGCCACATCTGTCACTCCAGGAGGATTTATTTTAGACTGCTCCCAACACCCTGACCAACAGGGTGTCAGGTCATATTCTGACTCTGTCAGTGTTTCTAAGATTTTTGTTTGTTTGTTTGTTTCCTTGTTTGCTTGGTTTTTTCTCTCATACTACTATATTTGTATTTTGTAATATTCCTAGTAACAACTTAAGACCTGATATTCCTATTCCCATATCTTTGCCTGAAAGCCCCTTAACTGCAAAATTATAATAATTGTGAAGGAGAGGGTTTACACTCTCCTTTCCAAGGGAGGCTCTGGTTTTCCCTGGCAGATACCTGTCTTTCAAACCAAGACAGATTTTGGCACCCAACGTGCGGCTCAAGGGCATTGAGAGAAAAAAGGAATAACAGTTCTTAAGTGACCTAATTTCCTGTGCAGTGGATATAGAAATCTCACTAGGTAAACCATGTGGTCTAACTTTCCCTGGTTCACTTGGCACATGGTTGTGGCTACATTTTTCCTATTTGCAGGCCCTATAACTAAGGCCACTGTGTCTGTTACCCAGTTTGTTTCATGGGCTAATAACGTGAGGAATTCATGGATTTTTAACTTCCTCTGGAAGGCGGGCACATGGATTCAAAGCTATCACACACTAACTGTGTGTTTTTGGGGTTACTTTAAGAATGGCACCTATTGTGAGGAAAAGATACCAGGGAAAATTTTTTCCCAACCCTTCATCCAGCTCTTTGGGTATACCCCACCAGTTTTCGAAGGGATCAAATCTTCTCTGAATGCTAATGATATCATACAGTGGCTGGTGTTGCTGACATGCATGTTCTGTTTAGCATTCAGAGACAAGGGGAGATTGACCTAGATAACCACGCTGATACTTAGCCCAGAGAACAAGTATGCTGCCCCAGAGCCTGACTCTGCCCCACAGCCTGCCTCAGAAATGAGCCACCCAGATTGGGTAAAGGAGATAGGGGAGATGGGCCAGATGCTGAAGGAGTAAATTGCACCCGGGGTAGCCTCAGGAGCCCCGGCGGGTGGGAAACGCGCCCGCTGCCGTGAAAAGAGTGGGGCGGATGATGCAGCAGTGGAACACACAGACGTTATAACTGCCCAGGTTCCAGCTGAACCACAAGGGCAGTCACAGCCAGCAGCAGATGCCCCTGTGGGAACAAAGAAGTATAAGATGAAATCAGAGCACCCAGGTAATAAGGGTAAGAAAGAAAGGAGGGCCCTCACAACCTACAGGGGCGCCAGAGGTTGAGATCATCACTGAGTCCCTGTCATGTGAAAGTCTCTGTAATCTGCACAAAGATATTGCATGACAGGGACGTGAGGCTTACACCACCTGGTTACTTCGGGTCTGGGACCTTACAGGTACAAGTGTGTAACTGGATGGTGGTGAGGCAAGGCATTTGGGACCCTTGACCCAGGACTCAGGTGTGAATCAGGTATTCATAAGGGAGCCAGGGCCCCTTTCCCTCTGGGAGCGGCTTTTAATGAGTGTCAGGGAGAGGTTTGTTCACAGAGACAGACTGCAGGAGCACCATCATGAAACACGCTGGAAGACCCTTGATCCAAGAACTGAAAGAAGTAGTGGTCTTAGAGGTACTCTTTGGGAAGAATGGACAGCATGATGTCCCCAACAAGGTTAGGTGCACATGGCAAATGTTGTGGAATCTGGCAAGTCAAGGGCCACATCAATATGCCACCTTCATAGCAACGTTTAATCCTGATACCAACCAAGAGACAGTGAGTTCTGCCACCAACAGGCTCAGAAATTATGAGAGTATGATTAATGGCCCGATGCAGGCTCAGAAATTATGAGAGTATGATTAATGGCCCGATGCAGGCTCAGGTCTCTGCTGTGGTTAAGGAACTCAAAGAGGAGATGAGGGAGATGAGGGAGGAGATGAGGGAGGAACAGTCCCTATGTGGCACCAGTGCAAATTACAGGCCTCAAAGTCAGAGCCCAATGTCCCCCAGCCAGAGAGAGAGGGTACACCCCACGAGCTGACCTGTGGTTCTTTCTGGGTTGTTGCGTCTTCCCTTTTGGAGGCTATTCAGGCTTTGCCTGCCCGGCCGACCAGAGCCCCCTAGGGGCGTGGCGGATTTGGGGGCTGCAGGAAGCCTCCGGGGAGGATCCTACCAAGCCTACCAGGCGAGGAGGTGGTCCGCGCTGTTCACCTCTCTGCCAGTATATTCCTTTATGCTCCGGGAGATGGTGGATGAGGGCAATGACGGAGTGCAGCGAGGAAGAAAGGAGGGCTACACGTTGCAAGTTCCCCAAGCTGGTTTATTATCCAGCCCAGGAAGGGGGGCAACATAGTAGCAGGACTTGCCGAGGTGACAACCAGAGGCCGAGAGCCCCGAACAAAGGAATGACACAAACTTAAAAGGGAGGGTGGAACGGGGAGGTAACCAATGACCAACCAATCACAGTAAACAGGGGTAGGAGTACACAGGACTTCCATCAAAATTTGAATGAATCAAGGTGAAACATAGGAGTGGCCAGCTCAAATTAACCTATCAACAACCGAAGAACAGAGAAGATTCTAGGCTAAAGGGAGTGGGATCGGGGGATTGACATTTTGGGGGGAGTGGGGAGGAATGCTTTATTTGGTAAGGGGGCAGTAACCAACCAGGATGGACAGGGAAGGATCTGGAAATCTGGGAGGGTTAGGGGAGAGTGACAAGTGAGGACAAACCATTATGGGTCTACAGGGAAAGGACAGGGCAAATCATTTCTTCTTGATAACCAATTCAATTGAAATTGAATTGCACACCGCAACACTGGGTGACCACGGGGGAGATGTGGGAAAATGGGATGGGAAACTCACTTCTGTCCTGGCAGCACATGTGCGTGAACTTAAGGAGAGAAACACTAACTGAGGGAGTTCCACTAAAATGAAGGTAGCCTCAGCCTCCCATGACCAAGTTGCCAGGTACTACAGAAGTGAGGAGGATCTGTCAGACCCCCTTGAAGGAAACTCTGCTATGTATTCACAGGAAGGGAATAATAACGAGTGATAGAGGGGCCTTGTCTCTAATGAATAAGAAGCACAGGAAAACCAGGTCTTTTAGACAGTGTAGATCCGATGGCCTGGTACATCAGAGCCACAAGAATATAAAGCTTTAGTTGATACTGCTGTGTACCCTAATGCCATCGGGACATGTCGGGGCAAAACCTGTTTCCATTGCCAGGGTGACGGGGGGATCACAGCAACTGACCTTGCTGGAAGCTGAGGTGAGCCTGACCGGGAAGGAGTGGCAGAAAGATCCAATTGTGACCGGCCCAGAGGCCCCATGTATTCTGGGCATAGACTTCCTCCAGAATGGCTATTACAAAGACCCCGAGGGACTCCAGCTTTTAGGATAACTGCTGTAAAGGCAAAAGGTGTTAAGCAACTAAATACCTTGCCTAGACTATCAGAGAACCCATCTGCAGTAGGACTACTAGAGGTAGAAAAGTAACAAGTACCAGTTGCCACCTCGACCATGCACCATCGGCAGTATCGAATGAATCGAGATGCTGTGATCCCCATCCATAAGATGATCCGGGAGCTGGAGAGCCAAGGGGTGGTCAGCAAAACCCACTCACCCTTCAACAGCCCCATCTGGCCTGTGTGCAAATCTGACTGAGAATGGAGATTGACTCTGGACTATCGTGCCTTGAATGAAGTGACTCCACCGCTGAGTGCTGCTGTGCCGGACATGCTGGAGCTCCAGTACAAGCTGGAGTCCAAGGCTGCAAAGTGGTATGCTACTACTGACATTGCTAATGCATTTTTCTCCATTCCTTTGGCAGCAGAATTCAGGCCTCAGTTTGCTTTCACATGGAGGGGCGTACAGGACACCTGGAACTGACTGCTCCAGGGGTAGAAACACAGCTTCATCATCTGCCATGGACTGACCCAAGCTGCACTAGAACAGGGTGAGGCTCCAAAACATCTTCAGTACATTGATGACATCACTGATGTGTGGGGGAACATAGCAACAGAAGTATTTGAGAAAAAAGATCATCCAGATTCTCCTGGAAGCCAGCTTTGCCATCAAGAAGAGCAAAGTCAAGGGACCTGCTGGAGAGATCCAGTTCCTAGGAGTAAAATGGCAGGATAGACAGCATCAAATTTCCACTGAAGTCATCAATAAGATCACTGCGATGTCTCCACCGACCAGCAAGAAGGAAATACAAGCTTTCCCAAGCACTTTAAGTTTTTAAAGAATGCACGTTCCTGAGTACAGCCAGATTGTAAACCCTCTCTACCTGGTTACCCACAAGAAAAACAATTTCCACTGGAACCCTAAACAGCAACAAGCTTTTGCCCAGATCAAGCAGGAGATCCCTCATGTATTAGCCCTTAGCCCAATCAGGATGGGACTAAAGGTAAAAAATGTCCTTTACTCCGCAACCAGGAATAATGGTCTGTCCAGAAGCCTTTAGCAACAAAGTGTCTAGTAAGACTCAAGACCACTAAGATTCTGGAGTCAAAGTTACATAAGGTCCAAAGCCAACTACACTCCCACAGAGAAGGAAATCTTAAGGTAAATGTTTAAAGAAAATATTTCCTCTACCCACCATGCCACTGACGCCACATGGAGCAAATGGATTACCCTCATTACACAGCATGCCCATATTGGAAACTCAAATCATCCTGAGATTTTAGAAATAATTACAAACTAGCCAGAAAGTGAAAGCTTTAGTCTCACAGACGAAGAGGAGCAAGAACAAGTAACAAAGGCTAAAGAAACTCCACCGTACAACCAACTACCAGCAGAGGAAACACATTGCACTCTTTTCACTGACAGGTCCTGTCGCCCCATAAAAATAAACTGGAAGTGGAAAGCAGCCATATGGAGCCCCACACAACAGGTCACAGAAGCTACTGAAGGAAAAGGTGGATCAAGTCAACTTGCTGAACTCAGAGCTGTTCAATTAGCCCTAGACATTGCTGAAAAAAAGGAAGCATCCAAAGCTCTACCTCTACACTGATTTGTGGATGGTAGCCAATGCTTTGTAGGGTTAGCTAAAAAAGTGGAAAAAAGCCAACTAGCAGTGTAGGAAAAAACCAATCTAGGCTGCTGATGAGTAAAAAGACAAACTACCTGTGAAAGTCCATTATGTAAATGCACATGTCCCCAAAAGTCAGGTTAATAAAGAGCACTGAAACAACAAGCAAATAGATTAAGCTGTGAAAATAGAAATGTCAAAAATAGACTTAAATTAGCAACACAAAAAAGAGTTGTTCCTCAGGTCATCAAGGCAGAAATGACACCTATAAGTGGGCACGAGACCGAGGGGTGGATCTAACCATGGACAGTATTTCTCAGGTTATCCATGACTGTGAGACGTGTGCTGCCATCAAAGAGGCCAAGCGGGTGAAACCCCTAAGGTATGGTGGGCGGTGGTCTAAATATAACTATGGGGAGGCCTGGCAGATTGACTACTTCACCCTTCCCCAAACCCGCCAAGGCAAGCACTGTGTGCTGACCATGGTGGAAGCCACCACTGGATGGCTGGAGACCTACCCTGTGCCTCATGCTACTGCCTGGAACACCATCCTGGGCCTTGAAAAACAAGTCCTGTGGAGGCATGGAACCCCTGAGAAAATCGAGTCAGAGAATGGGACTCATTTCAAGAACAATCTTATAAACACCTGGGCCAGAAAACACAGTGTTGAACAGATCTATCACATCCCTTACCATGCAGCAGCTGCCAGGAAAGTTAAACAGTACAATGGACTAATAAAGACTACCCTAAAAGCACTTAGTAAGGAGACCTTCAAAAATTAAGAAATTAACTTAGCAAAGGCCACCTAAATAATCAACACCCGAGGCTCCATCAATCGAGCTAGTCCTGCCCAGTCTGAACCCTTGCACACAGTGGATGGAGATAAAGTCCCTGTGGTACACATGAAAGGTATTTTAGGAAAGGCTGTCTAGATTCACCCCACCTCAGACAAAGGCAAACGCATCCGTAGGATTGTTTTTACTCAAGGACCTGGTTACACTTGGTGAGTGATGCAGAAAGATGGCAAAACCAGTTGTGTACCACAGGGAAACTTAATCTTAAGAGAGAATTGTGTGTAAAGTTTCATTCTGTATGTGTAAAATTCTCCATTCCTAGGGAGGCTCTGGTTTCCCCTGGCAGAGACCTGTCTTTTAAACCAAGACACTTTGTTCCAAACAGATCTGGGATTGGGCCCTGAAAGAATGAAAGGACAATTCCATTCATACTATGTGGAGAATAAACACTATGGTATAGAACACTACTAGATTATGATTTGATACCTGCTGGATGTGAAATCTAGAATATATCTTTTTTTTCAGAAAAAATACCAATAAAAAGTGTAGCTTTATAATACCAACAATGTGCATACTTGCTTTACACTCAAATTATGGAACAGGCCAAGTAACCGAAAAGTGCTAAATAATACAAGCAGAAAATAGGGAAGGTGACATAGAACAAATTTCATATCAATTTGTCAGGCAAGACCAGAATTCACAGTGCTTCCTGTGAGCACTATTAGTGTTACCCAGGGACAAATGTGATGATAATGTGCAATTTCCATGTTTAACAGTAGAACAGAGCAGGATATAGGCTAGTTCTTCCCAAACAAAAGGGGACCATTTAAATACAAATATGAGACGGAAGCTCTGTTTGGAAGAGACAGAGAATGACAACTTTGATGATGATAAAAATAAAAATAACATTTCTGGTTCTTAGGAAAGAAAGCATGGAAAAAAATCAATAGCCTTCAGGTAAGCAGACTTCTATAACCTTACAGCCATGGTTACTGAGGTCTACTGGGATGGATGTCTAGGTAAGAGAAGGGAATGAGAAGAGCTGGTGACCTTTAAAGGGCATGGGTGCAAGTTATCACAGTTCAGTGGAAAGATAAGTAAGGCTTGGGAAACATTGACTGGGTTATTTCAGTTTTTCAGTGATTTCAAAAAGAGAACTCAGAGTAGAAATTAACTTATATTATTCATTACCACTAGTAATTTTAAAAAGATGAGAAGAAAATATAGAAAGGCCAATCTTTGAAGAGCTAAGGAGAAATTAAACTTACTTGGTAAGTAATTCAATACAAGGAGAAGCACTAAAAGAGCTGGCTTCATACACAGTGAAGAGGAAGCACCACTTTGCAGTTCTCAGTGACTGACATATTCAATACCTCAAGTGAGGAAGTTTGCCTCCTTCCTCACTTGGGATGCAATCAGTGTTTAACATGACCAATCCAAGTGACAGATAGGTAAAAACTCCAGCTGGTCAAAGAGCATGTTGGATGTTTTGAAGCTGGCAGTGCTGCCGAAATACACTATTGCATAGACTGAGGCCAGTGCCTCTGTGAATGGTGGAGCCAACCTAACAGGACACTCAAGCTGAGGGCAGAGGAGAGGAACCTGCCTCCTTGCCAACAAAGGGCAGTTTATTAGCCCACCTTACAGTCCTAAAACAAGTGCTTGCAAAAGGGCCAAATGAAGCAATTCAAGAGCAGTTTGAAGAGCAGTTCAAGAACAGTCAAGTCAGCAGTTATGCTTCAGATTTCATAAAAGACCTGGACAAGCTCTGAAAACTGATGAGAGGACAGAAAAACCGCTTGGTGACAACTTTCAAACAGGGGAAAAGAAAGGGTAGAATTTAGGAGTCTGAGCCCTATGAGCTTGCGTCTGATTTCTAGAAAAAAGGAACAAGAAAGCTCAAGCACCACAGAGGTGCAAATAGCACCAAATTATGTGCACTTCTCTTCCTTTCAGGGTATAGATCCTCCTGAATGGGGAATAAAGTATGTGCTAATACCTTGACTTTAAGCTTTGATTACAAAGCCATTCCAGATTATTTTCTTGTAAGAATTCAGAAAGCAATTTAAGAGAAAGAAGCATGTAGGACAAGTTAAATAGCAGAAATATCAGCAGGTAAGAGACAAGCTGGATCAGGGTATGGAGTGAGGTTTTACAAGAGTCTATCCCAAGCCCAAAACTATTCCATATTTATTTACCAACCTGGATGCAAGAAACAATATGTATGGTTACCAAATTTATTACAGATAATATCAGCAAGGATCAGAGTTAGAATTCCAAATCATAGTTAACTGAATTCTTACTGACTGGAACAGAAATTAGGCACTGCTCAATAACAGCAAATGCAAAGCTCTACATTTAGAGATTTACATTAATACGTTCACAGACGTAGGAAAACTCATTACTCCATGCATAGCTGCACTGCAGAAAGAGATCTAGGAGTTAACCAAAGTATTTTGTGATCCAAGAGGAAATGCATAATTGGAATAGGTTTTGTCAACTATGTGAACTTCTCTCATTTAAGTGACTGAGTTGCCCTCAGCTAGAGAGTCATGCACAGCTCTGGGCACTCATTCAAGAAAGATGTGAACCAGCCGGAAAAGGCAATGAGAATAATAAAAGGCTTGGAATACTCAGTCTGGAAGGATGAAGAAAAAAGTGGCCAAAAACCTCCAAATGTATACCAGAAGGATGCTGTTGTCAATAGGAAATAGTGTACCTGGAGGTTTAAAGCTCTACTTACATGCTGACAAAACATCTTAACATCTAAGATTTTTAGAAATGTAAGGCAGTGCCTAGAACCATTCCAATGTGACAGCAGACCAGGCACTTGTCTATGGCAGAGAGGTAATAACAGAATCACGCTGATCCTCTAATTAAATCCAAAACAAAATAATCAAGTAAAAAGAGATGGAAATGTGAATGGAATGAGTAGCTGTCCTAAGTGTTATGTGAATTATTTTAATTATATTTTATTTGGTTGGCATGGCAAGGCTTTGATAGCAGGACTGTACAGGGGTGGTTTCTGTGAGAGGCTGCTAGGAGCTCCACACGTGTCCAACAGAACCTGTTCCAGCTTGCCACAAGACAATCACTGCCGCTGCACCATTGGCCAAGGCCAAGTCCAGCAGCTGTAGTAAAGTAGTGAAGAAGAGGTAAAAACTGCACCTCAATAGCAAGGAAAGACTAATGAGAATATGTGAGAGAAACAACCCTGCAGTCACCGAGGTCAGTGCAGGAGTGGGAAGAGATGCCCCAGGTGACAGAGCACAGATTACCCATGGTGAGTCAGGCTGTGCCCCTGAAGCCTATGGAAGTTCATGGTGGAGCAGAGATCTACCTGCAGACCCTGAAGGATCCCAAGCCAGAGCAGTTAGATGTCTAAAGAGGCTGTGACCCCATGGGAAATCTGCACTGGAGCGAAGTCCTGGCAGTACCTGTGCTCCCATGCGGAGAAGAGCCCATGCTGGAGCAGGTTTGCTGGCAGGACTTGTGACCCACTGGAGTAGACTGATCCTGAAGGACTACACCATGTGGAAATGGACCCACACTGCAGCAGTTAATGAAGGACTGCAGCCTGTGGGAAGGACCCATATTGGAAAAGTTCATGGAGGTTCACAGGTCCTCCTGTGGGAGGGGAGGAGGGGAAAAGTGAGAGGATTCCTCCCCCTGCAGAGGAAGGAGCAGCAGAGACAATTGTTATGAACTGCAGTCTCCATTTCCTGCACCTCTGCACCACTGGAGGGGAAAAGGTAGAGAGAATTGATATTAAAATTAGGCTCAGGAAGAAGGGAGTATTGTGGGGGAGGTGTTTTACAATTTAGTTTTTATTTCTCATTACTCCACTGATTTGCTTGGCAAGAATTTATATTAATTTCCTCAAGTTAACTCGCTTTTGCCTGTGACAGTAATTGCTGAGTGATATCTCCTTGTTCTTATCTGAATCCAAAGCCTTTTATTATTTTTTCTCTGCCTTATTCAGCCGAGGAGAGGAGTGATAGAGCTGCTTGGTGGGAATCTGGTATCCAGTCAGGGTCAAAAGTACCGCAACAGTAAAAATGTCTCATACTGCAGGGAGCCCTCTTTTCCTTTCTGGTTTTCTCCATCCAAATTGTGTTTCCCTAACCTTTAAATCTCAGTAGATTTCCAACTTATGGCACATATTCTTTTCAAATTGGATATTACCTCTGTTTTCTGGAACTGAATCATGAAAAGGAAGAAGGACATGACACAGTTCCATGTTAGTATTTGTGAACTCTGCCAGTGGAAGACAGGATTAAAGAAACAGAAGGCACCTGATCAGTGTTCAGTGTCTCACTTAAAGCTACACATCACTTGAAGCACAACAATGCTTTCTCATGCCAAGCCATTATCTTTGCTAGAATACTACGTACTGCCCATGGTGGTATTTCTCACTTAGGCAGACTACTCAAATGTGATACCAGAAATGCAGCAGTAGATGGCATAATTACACTGTGATCTGGGGGAAATTTCAGGTTCCCTCTTCTCTTTGTCTAAGTCAAGCAGACCAAATATTAAACAAATAAAAAATGCTCTATACCCAGAACATTTTGTTCTCAAACTGAGGAATAATGAAGGTGGCTGATCAACTGTAAGAGCAGAAACAACACAGAGAAAATTGAAACTGTGTTTTCTTTTAAGAAAGTTGAGCTCTAGGCCCAAATTCTTGTAATAGTGGTCAGAATCAAGATGGAATTCAGTGTTTATATTCCTTTCTTTAAACTGAAAGCAATAAAACTTTCCAAAAAGAAGTCCATTGAGTTCTTATGTAGTTATGTAGATAATGTGGTTAACATTACTCACTCTTGCTTTAAGATTATTTTCTTCCATATAGATTTTAAGGGAAGGTTGGTTGGTTGAAGGTTGGACACAGCTTTGGTGTCCTTTAAGGAATCATAAATCCATTTTGAATAAACTATATACCAGAATTTTTCCCTTGGACATCACAGCTATCACAGGTTTTCAAAAATTTCATGTGAAGTTATACTAAGTTACAGTAAAATCCCTCATTGCATTTCAGACTATGATTTCAAAGTGATAAGTAGATATTAAAGTATGTGAAAAATGACAAAATAAACAACCTAATATAACAGCTTCTGAGCCACAGGCAGCAGTAAAACTAAATTTTTACTACCACTAGGGGTTAGCAGTACCTTAAAGATAACTGAATTGCATGGTGTCTGTTTCCTTCATCCTTAAGAATGTTTCAAGGTACTTGCTGTCTTGCAAACTACTTTGATTTTTCTGGAGTGCAAAATAAACTGCCAAGTAGATATCAGCATTATCTTGCTCATATATGGTTCTCATTCACTGAATTGCAACCTCAGAAGGAATCAAAACACGTGAAGAAAATACCCTCAAAAAGCTGTCACATCAGTGTAGCTAATAGCCATAATACATGACATAGCACCTCGAGTGCTCCAGAGACAACACCAATTCGTGTTAGAAACCCAGATTCCCTTCTTAGGATCACCACCTGTCCCCTTTCTTCATTTATCTTTACTGCTGCCTTTTGTCATTTAGAGAAATAACACAGAAAGACATATTGTCTAGAAACTTTCCTATAATTCATGCATAAGTTTTGAAGACTGTGGGCTAATATGATGTTCTTACAGGCAGGTTAGGCAGAGAGAAATATCAGCACCTCCTCCCCATTTCATTATCTCTCCTACCTCTTGCAAGCAAGAATAATTGCACTCAGAATTTGGGTTATCTTCCTTGTGGCACACTGGGTCACACACTTTTCCTATCCCAGAAGAGACTGCTGCAGTCTTCAAGGGGTTCCTCCATCTTCTAGAAGAGCCTTTTGTCCTTCGGACAAAAATATCCACAACAGTGGAAACAGTTGGATCCCCTTATCTAAGACTTCACTAGGGAGGATTTAAGACTTGGCAAAAGAAAATACTCTTCCAGTTCCCCATACCTGCTCAGATTTTTGTTTATTTCAGTTGTGATAGAAGCAAAGAGGCTCAAGTGGACAAGCTTTTTCTACCTTGTGCACAGCAGTAGCCTTAATTACACAATCAAATTTCTTTCCACAATATGATTATCTGAGTGCTTTGGTATGCTGATGCTTATTGAATAGAAAGTACTCAGCTCTGTAATGTTCCTCTTACTACTCAGCACAGACTCCCATTTTAGTATATTCCTCACATGTTGTTCTGAATACTGGCCCTGAGATCAGTTTACCTTGTTAGACCCTGGTGCTAAAAACATCAAGGTTGTGTGTACAGTCCCCATATGGGCCAAGAGTGGGACTTGATGATCCTCATAGGTCCCTTCCAACACAATGTTCTGTGACGCTGTGACCTAGTAATTTCTGTGTGAAAGTCAAGTGTTTGTCACCCATCACGTTGTAGTGTGCTGCTCTGAATACTCCACAAGTTAAAGGAACATTATGATTCCTTTGCTTTTACTCATGATAAATGAAAGCACGGAAGTCAAAGATGACGTTATGGTGACAAACTTTTCCAAGTCAGTACAATGTGATTTTTCAAGTTTTCAGGACAGAATTTTCATTTATTAAAGTTTTATTGTGAAATCTCAACATGTATGTGAACTGGGATGCTCAGGGTTAGAAGTGACACACAAATAATTAATGAGGGTTTTGGCTTGGAGCTCTGGGGTTTGGGTCGCTCTGTTTGGTTTGTTTGCAGGAGTTTGGCTTGAGTGACCTATAAAAATTTCAGTAAGACTTTCTGCAATGAAAATTAAATGCTCAAGGACAAGTTTCATCTGTCTTAGTTTTAAGACCTCTCTTCTCTACATCAGTCATCAAATATTCCTGTCTACATATCACTCAATCTCCACAAACCTTTGAAAGATTTGATCTCATACTCCAAATGTTTATTACTATTTTCTGTTAACATCACTACTGTTCAGTATATTGTGCAAGCATACTGACTCTTCAAAATACAGTAGGAAAAGTACCCTCTGAGAGACTGTCCATTTACTTTTTCCTTTACAGAAAAAGGCCTGTCAGTGTTCACACCATATGTGGTGTCTCTTTATCGAGTAGCACACTACTCAATCAGCAGGTACTGAGAAATGAAAGACATTGAATAGTAGTAGCTCCACCGTCTTACTTTCTGGGGAGGAGCGCTGTCCTCAGGAGCAGTTTATGTGCCTTCTTGAGTGTTTGCAGGCTCATTCCTTGACTGCTGCTGGAATCTTTCTGGAAACTGTAGTATTCCCAAATCACCTTTTAAGAGTGCTTGGGAATAACTCACCTACCCCCTTATGCTACTTTATAGCATAAGCCTCTATGTTGCATGTGTGAAACGAACAGTTCCCTTGCATTTGTCTCCCAGCCTCAAATTATTTCAAATGCAAATATCCAAACAGACTAAATTCATTAATTATACTTGAACAATTGAGAGCGTGATCAGAGTGGACAGTACCACTGCTGCCAGAGAAAAATATTTCAGTGCAACATGATTGCAAGGGACTCCAGCCCATGCAGAATCTATTCTTATGCTCAAGTCAAAGCAAGTGGCACCTTTCAAGGAATTAATTGTGTTTTAAACAAAAAAAAACAAACCTGCTTAGGAAAAAATGCTTCACAACAGAAATGTATTGTGTATTTCTCTTCTTTGTCTTCTACCCCTACAATTTATCCTGGAAGTTGAAAGTTTCCTAAATTAAAAAAATATTCATAATTAAGCTCTCTTCTCACGATTATTTCTCCTTTGCAGGAGATGGAAACTGGACAAGTTTAATTCCACACAAAATGAGGAATCTATGGCCCTCTTCCCCACTCTTGCAGTATTCTCTCTTCCAAAATAATTGCAGTTACTGGAATTTTTCAGCTGGATTTTTGGGGGGTTTGGTATGGTTTGTTTTTTGGGGTTTTTTTAGTTCTTTTTTTGTTGTTATTTTGTTTTGGTTTGGTTTTGGTTTTGTTTTTTGTTTTTCTTAAGAACTGAAGCCACCTAGCTTTTAGCTTTTGTACTTTTATTTCTGTCACTGTCCTGGCTGAGTTCTTTACCACAGGCAGATGTTCTCAGGCTGTGTCTTACAAGTGTTCTCTGGAAGTTGTCAGGCACATTTACATATTTATCTAGTAACAGGTGTTATCTTGCCTAGGGTTTTTCATGTAACATCTGTCCCAATTCCCTACTTGATCATAAGAGTTAAGTCCTGCTTGCCTCACAGGATATAAAATTGGTCTCTGGAAACAAATAAACTTTTCTTCTGTGTCAGTGGATTCCCACAGTATTACTAAAACTACTGTTCTGTCAGGACACTAGACAATGCACAGCTGATATTAAAACAAAAGCAAAAACCAACCAACAAATACTCCAAACAAACAAACAAAGAACAATGTTAAAAACAGTACATTACACACTACATTAAGCCTGAGGAATTCCTCTTACACTTAAAGAGCAACCTTATGACAGTTGTATTGTAGTTCCTCATTTTTTTCCATACTAGGCAAACTCTCCTAAGGTTTGCTGATTTAAGTATTGATGTAACCTTTTTCCATCCTACAGGTAAAGGTGAGTCTCTCTTTGGCTAATTGTAAGGGCCGATGCAATTTTTTTCTGGACAACAGCTTAGATCTTCACATGTCATACACTGCAGTCTCTTTGATTGTAGTATTCCAAATTCTCAAATCATCTCTACAGCTTCAGGCACTATCTACCTTCAGAAATGGACCAAAGCCACTATCTGCCAGGTTGTAGCTGTTTTGTGAAGCATACATGGCTTTTCAGAGTTTTCATTCAGTATCTTTTCTTTCCTTGAATACATGTTGCAAATGAAATCAGCAGCTTAAGTCTTGCTGCAGCTCCATCTGATTAGTCAAATCATATCCTCCAAGTTTAATTTTTGCAAACAACACCAAATTCTTCCAGTTCCTATGTTTACATCTCAAGCTGACTCTACAGAACAGATTCTTTCATGTAACTGAAAGCCATTGCAGAGTAGGACGCCCCTCAGATATACCATGTCATTACAGCAAATGCTTCCTGAAAACCTGCAATATCACTTACTACTTTTATTTGTGGGATAAAACATGATTCCATTTTTCTAAACTTTTTTTATTATTATTATTTTCACATCTTTGCATATGTGAGAGTAATAATAAAAAAATACCATGTGCAGTATGCAGTAATTGTTCAGATATAAGATGGTTTATGAAGTTTCAATTTCAGACACTTCTAAGATAAAAAAAAGCAAGCTTTAACACCTCAGTCTGTGATCTGCAGCTCTACTGCAGCAGCAGTCAAGGAATCAGCCTACAAATACTCAAAAAGGGACATAAACTGCTCCTGAGGACAGCGCTCCTCCCCAGAAAGTAAGACGGTGGAGCTACTACTATTCAATGTCTTTCATTTCTCAGTACCTGCTGATTGAGTAGTGTGCTACTCGATAAAGAGACACCACATATGGTGTGAACACTGACAGGCCTTTTTCTGTCTCAGGTTTTGTGGTACCTGCAGTTTTGAAAGCACTTGAATATCATGATCAAGATTAATTCAACTGGTGCTTCATAAATGCAAAGGAACAACTTTTTCATATTTTTGCAACAAACTGTAGCTCTCCTGTTTTGGAACCCAACTTTTCATCTTTTTGTTGTGATATCTTTAGACTCCATTCCAAAAACCTAGCACAAAAATTAAGTTTTAAAGTCACTTTATTGAATAAAGAGTCTGTTGTTACAGTACTAATTTGGGAAAAGTATTTGAAAATATTATGTAGCAAAACAGACACTGCACAGAATGATGAAATAATATAATACAAATGCAAGTCATTGGCAGATCAGAGCTACTGAGGCTTAATACGGTTATTAAAATTATATTGTCATTATGAAGTAGTAAGTTTCAATACAGCATTAGGACTTGTTCATGAAGTAGCAGCTGTCAGAAAAAAATGCAGACTGTTAGAAAAAACTTCAAGGTTGTGGCAAAGAGTGTACAGGTGTGTGTATGTTTCTGCATGTATGAATGGTCCAAAATTATAACATTCACAAATTAAGTTCTCCGGTAGGGAGTGCTTAATTCAAAATGGTTATAAGACATAACAGATTTTGTCAACTTTCTTTCTGAATTTTAAATATAAAATGGAAAGCATAGGATCCCATGCAAAGAAATTGGATGCAGACATTGAATTCCTCCCATTTGGATTGTTTGCAAAATGCACTTAATGGTTTAAATCCAGCTGCTCCTACAGAGCACACATGGAGAGGCTGCTGAAATCTGGGAGCATCACAGGACTAAAGGAATGCTACTGAAATCAGAGAACTCTTGTAAGGCTCAAGGAGAAGGAACTGGAGATGTTGCACATCATAGCTGAGTCTCCACACCTTTCTACGCCTGCAGTCAGGCACAGCAGCTCTGCAAGCCTCTGGGGCTGTCCTGCCTCCCTTCAGGCACACATTGTTTCCCATGGTTGTCCATTCTGGCAGCAGTCCCAGCTCTGGCCATGACAGGGCCACTGTATCCCCAAATCCCAGATGCTCCTCCGAGCCTGACTTGCCTGTGCAGCATAAATTCCAACATCCAGGCTAGGAGCCACCCCACAACCCCAGTAGGCTGGGCACTGGATGAAGACCCGTCCATCAAAACTCTGGCTCAAGAGGCTCTCAAGCAGGAGCTTTAAAGCCACCACTTCAGCAAAAATGACAAGGACACTTCTGCATGGGGGATAGGTACCCAACTGGCTAACTTTCACAGAGGGGCATTTGACACCTAATGCTGCAGTCTTGCCTCTTCGACCCTGGCCAACATCTCTTACAGACAGCAGGACTCTGTGCTGCCTTGACATTGCTTTTTACAGCAGTTGGATTTATTGCTCGACTCCTGAGTCCAAACACCTGCAGCTCTGGAAATGAAAAGTGATAACTGCTATTTGTCATCTTCCCCTCTTGCTGCTGCAGCATGCCAGGACATGAGCTCCAGGCTGCAATGTCACCATCATGAAGCATCATGGTGATATTTGAGAACTTCCCCTTGGAACCTGCAGCCAGCCAGTGCCAGTTCCTTGGCATTTGCCGTCTGGCAGGACCAAGCCCAGCTGCCTAGCAAAATGCCTATGGCTAGGAATCACTCTGCTCTAATCCTGACAAGACAATTTGAACGGAAGCCATCTCCAGGAAAAACATAATCTATTTCTGCCCAAGATGAGTCCTTTTAGCTGAAAGACTCAGCTTCTCCTGTCCCTCCAGAATGGGAGAAGAAAGCACTTTGTAAAGCTGGTCTAGCATCCCTCAAGGAAGAAAAGCATTCCAAACATGCACTGATTACCAAAGTACCATCAGAATCCATCCCCTTTGTTAAGAGGAGTGCTCCTGGTGAAGCTGATGACTTTACCTTTCCAGAGACACACACACACAAACACACACACACACACACACACACACACACACACACACACACACACACACACACACACACACACACACACACACACACACACATACCCCCACACCCACACCCTTTGCTAGATTCATATGCATACACACGTTTGTAGATTGCCCAGGAACCAGCATAGGCCCACTTATCTCACATACAGACTCACAGAATATTCTGAGTTGAAATGGACCCTACAAGGGTCATCAAAGTCCAGCTTGTAAGTAAATGGCCCACAGGGATTGCACCCAAAAACCTTTATGTTATTAACACCATGTTCTAAATGAGCTAATCTCCTCTCAGTATCCCTTCATGGATGTCAGCCTCCTTTTAATCCTGCATCACCAGCGGTACCAAGTGAAGTGTCTGGAAGTTGCAGTTCTGATGTGGCACAAGTTCAGCCCTGGAACTGGTATACAAGGTGGCCCAGCCTCTTGCCCGCATACTTTCCCAACAGTGCACCAAGGCATGGGGCCTAATAGACTTTTAGGGTCTCAGCATCATTTTGCAACAGTCGTTTCCTCTGCATGCTTACACGGACAGCCCCCCACCCTATGAACTTACCTAAAGTGACATACTCAAAGTTACAGCACTTAGGCATCTGATTAAGTCAACCTGGAGAGTTATAGATTATTCCTGTGTTTTAGGGTGTGCAGCTATATATGTGTTCTCCTTCTGTCTTCTTTTATTTTGTTGAAATCATATCCTAGAAAAATGAAGATTCAAGAATGAGAACATGTACTTGCTAGCAAGCCTCAGCTGTTTGCACGCTAACTTCTAATAAAATTAAATCCCATTACTGATCATCCAAGGTATGGAACTATTTGATTTAAAAAAAAATGTATTTCAATTACACAAACCATGCATTTGTGTAGACTATTAAAAAACCTTCTTTCAAATTCTTTACCTTTGCTTTGTCACTATTAGTTGTATTTTCAGATACAGATGCATTTTACAGCCAGCCACTAGGTTCAGTTTAGAACGGCATTTCTAACTCTATATGTGAAATTGAAGTGACTGTTGCTCTGTTAAGTACAGCAAAAGTACATTTTTTATCCAAAGAACCAAAACAACTATACAGGGACTGAACGAGATATCAAGAGTAAAAGCTGAAGCCTCACAGGGTAGGCATGCATTTTTAATACTGCATAGCCCAAAATCAAAAAGCAACACAGGACTCAGTCCAGCCTTTGCTATGTACCCTCAATATAAGCAACACAGGCCAGGACAGCTTTGCTTTCTTCACTACACTCCTTGCACATTTCACCGACATACTCTTTAACCTTTTAAATACTTGGTATTCTGAACCCTGGAATAAAAGCAAGGCATCACGAATTTCGCATACCAGCTGAAGCTCCTCTGAGGACAAGTGAACATGGGCATGTTCAGCTAGCAGTTTTATCTAGCTTTATAACAGGCCTTGGAGATTACATATCACCATCTGCACACTTTGGATTTAATTTCCATGGTTTGGGATGAGCTGAAAGGCCAATTTGCCAACAGCACATAATCGCCTGCATTTTGATTGACTGGCAGATGAGGGAAGAGTTTTGTATTTACTACAATGAAGTCCATTCAATAAGTAACATTGGTATCGTTACCAAAATTAATAGTTCCTTCTTGCCAATGGTGTTCTTGCTGAAAGAAGTGTGCTGACACCCTTGTCTTCCTGCACACAAAGGCTTCATACAATAAAATCAATCATAATAGGAAATCAAAGCACCTCCAAGTCTTTCCTAGCACACACTAGTTCGTTCAGTTGTTACCATAACAACAACAACAATAGATAGAGTGAATGAGACTTTACTTTTAACACTAAAGTATCTGAAGAAGTACTTTCCTCAGGAAAATAATCAAGAGGATAGTAGATATTCTCTTCTTTAGTGGCAAAAGGACTGCAACTTCTTACAAGCCAAAAGGCTACTCGAAGAAGGAAACCTGCAAGAATAAGGATGCAATTTAACAGAGAAAAAGAATATACTAATAGTCAGATTTGGAAATTTTGGAGCAAAGTTCCAGCCTCAACACCCTAGCTGTGCCAAGGTCAAAGCAGCCATGACAGGACACATAATGTCCACTAAAAGATACTTGGTCCTGTATCTGTGTAACTAAATCATGAAATTTAGCAGTTATGATTAAACAGAGCTTAAGCACATTTAATCTTTGTTTTACTTTCTGCAGTACTGTTTCTCTAGACTGCAAAGCTTGTTCTTATAAGCACAAAATGTCTAGTTTAAATATGATGCAAATATGGGCAATCAGCTATTCTAGCTATCCAGAATCCTGACTCTGGACTTAGTGACTATATGAAGGCAAGAGGCACAACTGCTCACTGTGTAGCAAAATGGGGCAGAAAGATTCAGTCTCCAGATTAGAAAACAAAGTTGAACACTGCAGAAGCCTTCAAAAGTCATGAGTTCAGAAACGGATAGATGGAGGTGAAAAGAAGGTAAAGTAGAACACTTTAGCACATTTTATGGCAAAATTGATATTTCTGACCTGTCTTCTATCCATCTCCTTCAAGAAAGTGTAATTTATAAAATGTTTTTCAGATACTTTTGGTCCTAAAGAATCTAAAAGTGAGTTTGGGATCCTTTTTAGCCAAAGGGTGAGGAGTTCTTTTGAAAATGCAAAAGCCAAACAAGAAAATGACACAAATATCTTTTCCCCCAAAAAGAATTCTAATGAAGAGCTTGCACTGAATTTTCATAATTTAAGATGTAGTCACTTCCACATATAATTTCAAGTACTCAATGAGTAGCACTTCTTGCTAATACCAACCAGCACTGTATGTACTTCTATATCAGCTTTAGGATTCTGTGTGCTTTTTCAGCTGGGGTAGAGTTAATTTCCTTTCCTTCACAGTGGCTGGTGTGGGGCTGTGTTTTGAATTTAGTCTGAAAATAGGGTTGATAATACAGAAATATTTTTGTTATTGCTGAGCAGAGCTTACGCAGAGCCACGGCCTTTTCTACTGTTTGTACTTTGACACTGACAAGGAAGTTGATGGTGCATGGGAGGTTGTAGGGAGACACAGCTGGGACAGGTGACCTGAACTGACCAAAGGAATATTCCAGACCATGTGACATCATGCTTGGTATATAAAGCTAGGGGGAAGAAGCAGAAAGGGAGGAACATTTGGAGTGATGGCATTTGTCTACTCAAGCAAGTCTTACACATGATGCGGCCCTGTTCTCCCAGAGATGGCAGCACACCTGCCTGCCACGGGAAGCAGCGAAATAATTTCTTTTTTGCTTTGCTTGTGTACATGGATTTTGTTTTCCCTATTAAACCATCTTTATCTCCACTCACAAGTTTTCTCACCTTTACCTTTCTGATTGTCTCTCCACTGGTGGAGGTTGATGAGCAAATGGCGGTCTCGGTTTGGTGGCTGGCTCGGGTGAAAACACAACACTATGTCACCTCTTTCTCCAGCTTCAAGTGAGGTTTCACTTAGCTATGCAAGCTCTATGTTTCCAGTTGAATATTGCTGTAATATTTTTATGCAGGTTTACATCCAGAGGTTCAGCCTATCAATATGTTCCGCCACTATCATACTCCTTCATCTTTAGTACTAAGGGCAGCTACAAAGGAAGGAAGCAGTATCAAAACTAAGTGCATCTGTGCATATGAAGAAATGAGACAGACATTAAATGGGAAACAGGTTAAGAACTTCACACTATTAGGTATATCTATTCTTAAGTAAGAAATTCTCTACCGTGAGGGTGGTGACACACTGGAATGGGTTGCCTAGAGAAGATGTGAATGTCCCATCCCTGGAAGTGCTCAAGACTAGGTTGGAATGGGGCGCTGAGCAATGTGATCTAATGGAAGATGCCCCCATCTGTTCTGTGAGGGTTGGAAACAGATGGTCTTTAAGGCCCCTTCCAACATTTCTATGATTCTCTTTCTATGAATTCTTCACCTTAACTTTTAAGTCCTCCCTCATAAATAACAAATGACAAACATCCCAACCACAAAATAAGATACAGGTTATGTATCAGAATCTCACAAATACTCACACCTAGTGCACATATGTTATCTGTTATCCAGTAATCTCAAATGTAGAAAACGCAATATTGACACATAACATTGAGTAAAAAGCCAGATACAAAATAATTAGGAAAAATTTATTAAACTTCCTTCTGTTTCTAAATTTCTTGATTTTTCACTAAAACTAACAACTCGCAAAAAGTAAATTATTAAGCACCTGTTTTGACATCTGGCAGCCTTCAGATATCAACTCTCTTGTTTGTTTCATCATTCTTGGCTCAACCACTTAAAGTAGCTTTAACTTAAATTCTTGCAAAAATAATCTACTTTCAAGGCACGTTATGGGAGTCAGAAGTGTGAACGACTCACAGTAGAAAAAGTTTTCTTTGAAAGAACGATCATTGCTGAAGAGCTCTGTTAATACTCATAAATGCACTGCAGAGATAATCAAGAGCTCTCACAAATGGGGAACTTTGAAAAGGATGCTTTGGTGATATGTTATCAGAATAGTTTTAGAACTATTAAATAAATCAATGAATTCTTAAAGATCCTGAACTCGCTCATAGCTGTAGAAAAGTCATGCACTGAATTTCTGCGTAATGTTTTCCAGACTGCAGGATCTGTAGTCTATCATGTGCATTAGGCCCCATCCCAAGCAAACGGGAACTGGTAGCTGCGGCAGCAGCAAGAGAGGTGCGGGTGTGGGTGCGCGACTGCGGCTCCGCGGGAACGGAAAAGCAATTCCCCCAGCACAGGCCACCGGGTGGAAGGACCCGCTAGATGGTGCTCTTCGCCCACATATTTAGTACTTTTGGCTTTAAAAAACGTTAAAAAAAAAAAACAGGACAGGAAAATAACCCTTGAGGGCAGCAATTTCTTTAAAAAATAAGAAAATAGCATAAAGTTTCAGAAGTTTTGTTTTGTTTTGATCAGCTTTCTCCTCATTGTGTGAATGGTACCAGTCTCTGTCAAATCTCTTTCTTGAGACAACATTAGATCAGAAGACTAAACTTTGGCCTAGCAGGCTTAAAGATATGTTCTCTTTTTTTAACTGTTGTTGTCTAAAATAATCCAATTCTTAGGCTGCTCTAGTGATAATATGTATTATTCAACCATATATTAACTTATAGCCTGGAAGAGACCTCTCATTTTATTAATTCAAATAAATAGTCAGGTTTGAAAAAAATTTACATTGCAGATTAAATAAATAGCAAAACCTAGACTGTAGGAAACAGAACATGACCTGTTTTTTTCCTTAACCTTTTCCAGTTTATTCATTGATAAATATCAAGTTCACCGCACACAAAGTTTAGTTTTTCCAAATGGCGTATTCCATTTTGTCTTCATTTCAAAATAACAGTCTATAACAGCCTAACTTGTATAAACCTTGAATGCATACCAGAGAGGGGGCAGGGGGGCAACATATAGTATTTTCAGGAAATTTTGGTGTAAAAATGGCTGCTAACCCACAAAAGATGGTAATTTTCTCTTGGAAAAAGAAAGTTTTACATACACACATACACACACAAAAGTTAGACATGTAGGATTAGGAGGCAAAAATAATAGGTTGAGTCCAAAGGAAATTTTACTGAAGGGGGCAGGGACAAAGTATGTAAAGCACTAAGCCATTAATATACAGCAGACTGTATGAGAAGAATAAGAGTGACAATGAGAGACAGTGAATGTGTAATCATTAGCAGATTCAATAGAATTTAGAAAATATGTTTTTTATTGCTGGAGGCCTAAATATAGTTCACAGAGAAGCATTCAAGACAGCAACTGCAGATGATCACAGAAGAATCACATTACAATCTACTTTTTCTAGTTTATAATGAAAAGCTCAGAAACAACGCCAAACCCAAAAGTTAGTTTCAACATGTTAGGTAAATACCAATTCCAGCACTTGCCTGAGTAACAATACACACGAAGCACATCTGGTGGTAAAAATTGCTTTCATATGCAAATTCACCATCACGCCTCTAGAACCTAGAATAAAACAGTGACTTTTAAGAGCATTTTTGAAGACATTGTTTTAGAGACAAGAAAAGAGGATGCAAGCTGTGCCAGGTGAGGTTCAGGATGGACATCAGGAAGAAGTTTTTCACTGAAAGGGTTGTTAAGAATTGGAATGGACTGACCAGGGAGGCAGTGGAATCACTGTCCCTGGAGGTGTTCAAGAAGAGAATGGACGTGGCACTCAGTGCCACGGCTTATTTGTCATGGTCGTGTTCAGGCACAGGTTGGACCTGATGATCTTGGAGGTCTTTTCCAACTGTTGTGATTCTATGACTGTATCACATAGGATTGACATAGCCTTAGAATGGTGGCTATAAAATACAAACTTCTTAAACTATGCAACAATTCTGATTATGAACCAAAATTGATTCAAAGTATGACTGCAGCGATTTAATTTAATCTTTCAGATATAAAACTGACAAAAACATTAAAGGTTACCAGGAAAACTAGCAATTAAAAAAATAAAATATTCCTGATATTTCTTTCATTAGCACAAATAACTTACTACCAGATTAAATTATTCAGCAAATTAATCGGCAATATTTATTCTAATTTTTAACTGCTAATAATTGAAAACAACATTAGTGAAGTTAAAGATGTTAAAAGCCTTGAAGCATTGTTTCCAGTATTACTGGAACACTGGGCTATGTCTTCTGTTTAAGCATAAACAGCCTTTGTTCACATAGAGTAGTACTATACTACCAATAACAAATTGATACCTTGGCATACCAAACTGACCTACAAAACACAGGTTTCAACATAAAAGATTGTTCTGCATAAATCAACAACTTCTTATGCTACTATCTTACCAGGCAGATTACCATGTATTTTATTGTTCAGTATAGAATACAGGATACTAGAGATTAATGATCCAATGAGTATTTCAATTCCTCTAATTTTTAATAATAAACTATGTTGGCACTGAACAGTAAAAAAGGGTTGCTATATAATGCTAGAACTAGTAAAGTTTCTAAAAGTGCTTCCTTATATTTTCAAACATGTTTCTAGATAGACTAATTACAATACAAATTTCTAGATATACTAATACTGATACAAAGTTGTCAACTTTGCTGCACTTTTCTGTTTTAAATTTGTTCACCCTCATTCAAGGGATAGGAAAATTTGCCGTAAGAATATTAAAACAGATTTGTAGAAAAGGGTTGCTAAAAACCTAAACCCCATTACCATTATCTGAGGA
The DNA here is from genome assembly GCA_013400495.1 of Nicator chloris. NCBI lineage: Eukaryota > Metazoa > Chordata > Aves > Passeriformes > Pycnonotidae > Nicator > Nicator chloris. Next base: position 31,593 of record WAAE01010289.1, read on the forward strand.
ATGCATGCAGACTAAAATTACCACGGTTCAGCTCCTTTAAGCAATACTATCTACTGCAAACTTATCCAAACCATAGTTTTATGTAATTCATCTAAAGTAGAATGGTTTTCAAGGACACAGTCCTGTATTGCTGGTCAAATTGAAGAGCTGAAGTTTTGAAGGCTTTCCCTACCTCACTTATTTGAATGACGTGGGCTACTTGAATAGGCTTTTTAAACACTCAGCACTAATTGGTAACAGAGACTAGATAGAAATCAGTCGAGTTCTTTTAACCTTCCCCAAATACCCTCACATCTTCAAGTTTCACTTAATGTAATTGTAAAAACAGGTCTACTGTTACTCAACTCTCAAGGGTGGCATTAGCTTCATTAGGTGCTGTTTGTACAATGTGTTAAGCTCCTCATTAGAACATGCACAGAGGTATTTTAGACTAATGAGGCTCTATTGTTATAACCTATCCCTGCTTAATTGCAATTTCTTTATAAGTAGCTGATGTTGTACAAACTCTCTTAAATGACAAATACTGGTACAACAATCAGTTTTAATTGATGTGTACATTAAAATAAATCTTCCCATTAGGCTGCAGGCTGTATCCTTATTAGCCTCAGAGAATAAAAACGTATTTTTAAAATAAAAAAGAAAAAATATGTGCATCCAAACATGGACCTCACCCATTTGCAGAAGGGTGCTGCAGACTCCCTCCTTCTCTGCAGCCCTACAAAGCACCACCAGATGGGCCCTACAGCTACCAGTGAGACAGAAGCATGGAATCATTTAGACTGGAAAAGACCTCTAAGACCACTGAGGCCAGCTCTGCCAAGTCCACCACGAAATCCTCAAATGCCACATCTATGGGTCTCTTAAATACCTCCAGGAATCACATTTCAGCTCACCACATCTGTATTTTTCAGCAGCAGCCCTCATCGTCACCCTCAGTTCAGGTAATTCACTGCCTTCTCTCACATTAGAAGAGAAGCAGGCCCAGAACTCAGGACAGACAGTCTCCTCTCACAAGCGCAGTCACAAGAGCTAAACTGTGGTATTGGAACTGTGCTTGTGGTGATAAAAGGGATAGACGAAATCCTTCAACTTGCAAATGCCTCAAATAATGCTCTACACAGGACAAGTATATACAACAAATCACTTGGAATTAAAGAAATTAAGCAAATCAAGGCAAAAACAAAAGCAAAACCAAATAAACCAATATCCAGGTTGAAAGTAGGACTTTTGTTTCTGAACAATGTCAATTTTGTGCTCTTCTGTGCTCTTCATGCAGGAAGGATGTGAGGCCTATGTAAATTTAAATCATGCTAAATACAAAACCTTCAAGGGAAAAGAAATGTACCTAAGCTTTAGTTCTTCTTTGGCATTGGCAAGGCTCTTTCTAATAATCATTCCTAGGCAAAAAGTCTTTTGCTTTTAACACCGTTGATAATTTATTTTTTTTATTTTACTTTCAGGAAGCACTCTACTGCACAATCACATAGGATTAATCTTGTATCTCTAACCCTTCCTCCTGTTGTTTGTGTTAAATAAAAATATATGGTAAGACGTAGGAAGAGACCATACAAACAAACAAGTGGGGGCAAATACTACTTGGGACTACATGAGGGCAGTAAACCAGCACTTTTCTTATAAAGAACAGAAAAACAGGTTTGAAGTGCTTAAATTTCACGGATCTGTTTACTTTCCTGCTGGGCTAGTCTAATCCACTTCCTGAGAAAATCAAAGTAACCAAATCCATGAGTTGTTCAGATATCATTATAGTTACTGCAAGCAAGTTTCTATCCAGTGAGGGTTTTCCATGCTTCCTACCTGCAAATGAAGTTCAGTGTCACAGTACAGGGTTGTCTGACAGTATTGGATCAGAATTCTGATAAAGCTTCTATTTACCTAGGTGGGGTTTTGTATAATACTTCAAATGCCATTTCTGTTTCGATTATTTGCTACAGGGACATATTAATAAAGCTGTCCTTGTTGGCTTCCCATTACCATATATTGTTGTTGCTTTGCTGACAACTGTATTACCAGCTGCTATCTCTTTAATGTTATTATGGCCTCATGCATCTTCTTGGTGCTGCCACTCCAGCTGAACATTGCTGGAATTTCCTACTTTATTTGCTAATGGCTTTGCCCATGCACCTCTGGAGAGGGGGCGTCACTATACAGTCAGCAATGATATTTTACACGGTACATACCAAAACCTCACTTACGCAATGAAATGTTTAATAAAGCAGAGGTCTAGCCAGGAAGCAGCTAGCTCATCACAAAGATAACAATAGTATGGATAAGCAGAAATTTGCAAAATTTCACAATGCTATTCACTTAATTTATTTCTTCCGTTCATGTCAGTAACCACCAGCTTGGTAAAATATCATTACTTCTTACCCCTAGCAACATTTCACTCTAGGTCTGTCACTAATCTTCATCATTAACACAGAAAGTTTGAAAACATAACCTGGACAAAATCCTCAGAATCAGCTGTGTAAATAAAGATATATATAGCATTAGTACTACAGTAATGAAGAGGATAGATCAATTCACATTTTTTAGTGGACTGATAATACAACAAGTGTCTAGATATAATTTACAAAGCTGAATTTATTTAACTTTTAAAAGCATATGCCACAAAGATCCAGTCTTTATTAATAATAATGGTCTTTCAGTCAATCAGATGAAGTGGTTTTTTGTTTGTTTTTTTTTTTAGGAAGAAACCCAAGTCTCTCAACCAGATGAAGCCTCTCATACAGGGCAACAAACTCAGGTTTTTCATCTGAGACACTTTTTGTCTTACATTTCCTTATCAGCCTCAGGTGCTCAAGAATTAAGGCTTGAATTCTTAGACTTCAGTGTTTCTTTCTGTTAAAACAAAATTTTGCCAAGTCTCTTCTTCTAAGGTAAAGTTGCCTTTCATAACCCCACCACATCAGACTGTCTTCTCCACCTCAATGGCTTTCTTCTAAATTCATTGGGTAGGGTTTGTTTCTTAAAAAAGCTTTTCCTGCCTGGAAGTAGAGGCTTCCAAACACAAATATGGACCTCCAGAGGTTGAGCATATTGGAGTTCCAGGATGAGGAAGGGAACTGGATGTTCATACAGTGGAGTAACTGAAACAGCTCCTACTAAGGTGACCACCATGCGAGGGAGCAGATGACAGTTTTAAGAGCATGTCCTAACAACAAGATTACTGAAGAATAAAACAGTCACTGGCTTCCACAAATAT
>WAAE01010290.1:0-32315 GCA_013400495.1 Nicator chloris
TATATATATATATATACACAATCAGAGTTATTCAGGTATTATTATTCAGTAGTTATTGAACTACTTGTACCACAAAGCGAAGCAGCAAGTAAATTAATGAGAAGGTTTAGTGATAAAAGTGATTACTGGTAATAGAAAATAGCTGTGGAAATCTGAATTCAAAATGAACGTGTACATTATAAAAACCTCCACATCTAAGCAATCAGAATGATTTGTTTTTTAGAAGGCTTTGAGAATCTGTTTGGAAAATTTTGTAGACTCAAGAAAAACTAGCCTATTATGTCTTCCTTCTGTCTCGGACACAAGACGTGGAACTAAAGAGGACAGAGAATATTAAAGGAAGATTTTTTTTTTCATAAAGACAGCTAGATGTAGAGATAAGAGACCCATTCATCAGCATTTGGATTTTGAAATATTTTGTCAACAGTTGTATCAACTTGTTGTTGTCCTCAGTTAAAAGGATGCTGGGCCATTGAGAAGCACATTTCTTAGAGGTATGGAAGCAATTCTGCTGAAAGACTGTGAGTCTGAAGAAGTTTTAAATACAAATAAGAGGAGCACCAATTCTGATATAAGTGTTGGAAGCATGTTACAGGCAATTAATCAGAAATATGTATCATTACATAGCTTATGAGAAGGAAGCAGGTGAGCATTTTTCTCTTCAAAATACAGCAACAGTGCATGCATTTAAAATATAAACTCCAAGTCTGTTCTATATTCATCCAAGCTGGAGAAGAAACTAATATGGACAGTTCAGTTACATTGTGCACCTCCATGAAAACAGCTGATGGAAACTTTCTGATAGCACGGAAGCAAACTTCCTCCAACCATTCCTGCATGCTCCCACTCCCTAATGTAATTCACTACATTTAATGTAATTAATTTGGAAAGAAGGAAGTGCCGTTTTCCCAGAGGAATTTCCTGACTGACAGCTGTTTTACATAATCAGTGCAGAAACAGCACTATTGGAGCATACCCCAGCTATTACCTCCTGATGGACATTTACTTTGCTTTGCTACTGTTTTGCTCAGCACAAAAGATTGCAACACAGATAGGGAGATTCAACTTAATTTCCTTCCCCCATAAAATGAACCCTTTAGCTAAGTGTGTCCATTACAGAACCTTTTGTTTTGGGGCAATAATGAGCATCCACTGCCCAGTCAGTCTGCAAGGCATCTGGGTATTCCCCAGAACACCTAGGTGCACCACAAACGGAGTGTAAGTTCAAAAATCCTCCTTGCCAATGAGAAAATAGTTGGTTCTTATACACTATTAGCTTTTCATAACTGTAAGTAAAGAACTTAAAAGGACTCCAATATTGTTTGTAAAATCATTTGTGAGTACTTATTGAGGGAAACTATATTAATTTTAATAATTAATCAAGCCTGTTTGATTAAATTTGTGGGTGAAATGGTAAAAACATTACAAAGAAAAAGAAAATAAGAATTTTACACTTTTATGTGGCAAAGTTTAGGGAAGAAGGCATAGGGAGTAGTAAATATAAAATAAATCCAATATTTGATTTCTTCTGAGCAATGTTTACCTAATCTGTATGAGGAAAAGAACCATATCTTTCCCTATTGGCTCATATAATATACAGGCAACTTTTGGAACTTGTGTCTTTAATTGTCTCTGTTTATTTTAAATGAAATGCTGTGTATTTTTCTAAGGTGTATTTGACCAGAACCACCAATTTTGTAGGTGTTCCCCCTGCATGCTGTACATGTAGGTGTCCAACAGTAGGTGGTGCTCCCAAGGCAAATCATAGTCTAGAATGAAAATTAAATAGTGTTTATTGAGGAAGGAGATCTCTGGGGTTTTTAATATGGCAACTGAAGAGTATTTAAAGTGTAAAACCTCTAAAATACATTAAATATAGTAACTCTAATTTTTAAATAATGTAAAACTAGATGACCACTCAAACAAACATGGAAAATGTGCAGTTTTCAGTCTGTTCCTTTTCTTCCAAATATTCACACAACAAATGGTTCAGTCAGCTTATGTCCTGGCTGTGGAATTTCTGTCCATGTGCTTTATTGCCCAGATGCCATTTACATTTCCTGAGAATGTAAGTATCAAATCCAAATTACCTATATGATTTTCAGTTGTTAAATGTTTAATGTGTTTTATTGGCAGTTGTGCAATTTAAGTATTCTTTTTAAATTACATCCTAGATTAATAGCACCCATGATGTGATCTTAAAAATACTGGAATCTTTTCAGCATTATAAATAGCAATAGGACTTAGCATTTTCTGTTGGGTTTCTGTGCTCTAGGCATCCTTTATGAGGTATATGCTTGCTTTTCAGTGTTGTTTCTTGAATTTGCTTATATAAATATAATATATAAATATGGTTTCACACATTCTTTATATGCTTAAAGAGCATCACATGGGGAACAAAACTTAGTATTAGTACACTCAAATTCAGGCTTGAAGGGTATTGACAGAACATCCTACGAATTTTTACTGAGATATAGCACTAAAGTTAAAATTGCTGTTGAAAGCAAATCACAAAAATCAAGTGACCCAAATAGCTTTTAAAGAGAAGGGTGTTGGTATTATTTTTCTTTGGTTGTTTGGGGTTTTTTTCTGGTCAGTAATGGACTTTCTTTGCCCGTTTACATTTCTGTAGGAGTTCAGCAATATTTGCACAATATCCTATTTGTGCATACACAATCTGAGAAATATGGTAATTTGCAAGCAGTGTATTGTGTTAATTATAGTAGGTGCTTTGCCTATTTACGTATTTGAGCAGCTTGAACTAAATTGAAAGAATAAAACCAATGAGGCAGGAAAGTCCAATTAAAAGAGCATTAATCAAATGCCCCACAAATGCCTTTCCTCTCTAATACATATTGTTGCACTTTCTGTTGAGTGCCTCTGATGTCAAATTGTCCTTCTGTATCTAAGGCAGAATCTTGTTCAGTCAGTGTGCAGTAATAAATGTAACTTTCAAAGGCCTGGGTTCAGATACTTCATTTTATATTTTTATAGATTTTATAGTTAATTTTGAACCATTCTTCTTTTAAAGATTAATTATGAAAAAGAAACAAAGAGAAATGAGAAAGTGTCTACCACAGTAAGAAATTACTATTTGAAACACAGGCTGCTTTTCATGTACCATAGGTACAGTAAAGTATCTTCTCATCTGCACTGGAATAAGTTGAAGTAGACTCTGTTGGTTTTTACATAAAATTCAAACTAGAAAAGCGCTTCAACAGAGCACTTAAAATTCATTCCCTTGATAACTGGTGAACAAAATTAGCTTGACTGAGCTTCTAGTATAATGCCATAAATCAAGAATAGGTCTGTGGGAGCTCATGTGAAAAGTTTATTTTGTTGCAGTGATGCATCTCTCAACAAATAAATGAATACTTGTGGCTATGCTGAAACACAAATTAGGTATTCAAGTAATCTGAGAGCTGGGCATAGAATTCCACTTCTTGCTCCATTGCAGCACCTTTATAAGATGCAAGGCAAGACTTTTAGGACCAGACCTCAGAGAGGAAAAATAAGGGAAATGAAAACAAGATTCATACAGAAATTAGAATCTGAATTGGTTCTGTCCAATCCTGGGAATGCTTTTCCATTCCTTATACACCTAAACCACACTCCTGTTTTAGGGCAGCCCTACTTCAAACAAGGCTCAGTAGTCTGCTCAACTACAGGATGGTCCAGAGAAGAAGCAGTTTGTCCCCAAGGGGAGGTGTGTCTGGCAGGCATTGTCAGCACACAGGGAATGCATGCTGACTAGACTGGGCTCCCTTCAGAACCCCACTGTGCTCACTGTTGAAACAGAAACCCTTCAGGGTGGTATTTAGGTGCTGCTATAAAGAAAAAAAATAGAAGATTTCCAGAAAATGGCACATCAATTTAAAATATTTCTTTATCCATACAGGGCTGGAAATTCCTCAGAGGAGTGACTGAAGTTTAAATTCCCTCAAGGTGGAGAGAGATCTAGAACCAGCCCTTAGTTTAGGTTTCTCACTCAAAGACAATTGTAAAAAGTGAGTCCCGCAACCTTCTCCTTTCTGGGTGAGAAACGGAGAGAGTTGTAAGTGGTGTAAGAGTGTCCCTGCAGAGGGTTATCTGTGGGTGTGTGCATCTCTGTGTGTGGCATGGGAACCAGTCAGGGTGGGATCACAGCTGCATATGCTCTACTCATCATCTCCTGTGTGTTAGTGCTGCTGGTGCTGCACTGAGGATGACAACTTTAGCTGAGTGCCTGAAAGCAAGTTCCACCAAATTCATCCTTTGGATCTCTTTCTGACCCACCCTGCCATGGGCACGTCTTCCCCCAGTTCTAGCTAGCCAGTGGGGGAGTTTTCACTCCACCTCTCCTACCCTCATTCCCCTTTGGGTGCCCTCTCCATACAGACACACCTCACTTTCTATCCTTTTTTCTGCCTCTTTGCACCAGAGATCTCCATCCTCCTCAGCCTCCCAGCTGAGCTGCTTGTAAGTCACTCCTTTGAAGGTGTCAAAGACCTAAATGAATTCTGCTCAAGCCATCGGAGATAACTTCACTTAAGACCAATGAGGAGGGTTCATATGAGCAAGTCAGACAGACAGATTCCAAAAATGAGGATCCTGTATGAAGCCCTGTCTGATAAAGGAGTTCTTGTGAACAGAAGGAGGAAACATCCAAATAAATTTTGGTAGGAGACTTAAATGTATTGCTTTACATGGACTTTAAACCTGGTCTTTAATCTTTTTTGTAACAGTGCCCCATTTGCTGCACAGGAAAGAAAAAAATATTCTATTCATTATGTCTATTCAAACAACTTAACACAATTGTTTGCAATAGCTGAGTATTCAATAATATGCAGTAATATTAACTATTGAATTTCCCTTCAGTGGGAGGATTCTCAAGAGGGTACTTCTGAATTCTGAATGAAGTTAAAGAGGCTTCACCACAAAATTTTATATAACTACCAATGCAACTACCTATGGTGTTGCCATAGAATATTTGTAACTGGAAAAATAGCATCCCATTTGTTAAGCTAAGCCTTCCATGGGAGAAAGAGGATTTACTGGAGTACATATTCAATATGCATAATAGATACTACTTCTCAGGACTAAAAATGTGGACTCCTGAACAGTAAATTTAAACCTTCTGACTTGCTTTTCCTAGTTATCATTAGCAGTTATCTTAGAAGTAGTTCAGAGGTCATGGTGTCCATGTTCCCTGGTTACCACGCACAGAAACTGCACAAGTTGACAGCAGATAGCCCTAAATAACAATGTTTTAATGGTGCCATCAACTCAAAATTCCTTAAAACAGTGATGACAAAAATCTGTGAAGAAATAGCAAGATAAGGTCATTACCAATTAATTTTCTTCCACTATATGAAAATCTAAATTAGAAAAGAGGTATGTTGTGTTATTAATGAGGGTTAAGTAAAATATGTTCAGGTTTATGGTTGCTGTTTTCATTAGTAATGCTTCTCTACAATCTGGCTTGTATTAAAAGCAGAAAAAAATGCTTGGTAGTACTTTATGCCTTGGGCTAATTTGTTTAAATTTGAAATATTGTACTGAACTAAAATTAAAACATGTTCTGTGCATATACTCTGTGAAGTACTGCAGATAGATATTCTTCTCATAAGTAAATGAAGATGGTTTAAAAATGTATATCTCATTTCTTTCTGAGGATATGCAGGCTAAGCAAATGTGCCTTGCCTCTGTGCTGTTTTAAAAACAGACTCATAGAGAAGCTCGAATCAAATATTCAATGCAAACCTTTGACATTCAATGAGATATGTCAGAGTAGCTTCTAAGTCTATTCTCTTATTGGCATGTCTTGAAAAAATTCCAAACCCCATGGCAAACATTAAATTTATATATATATTAGTCCATTTTGCCTCCTAGCAAAAATAGAACTTGTTACATATTTATAAACCACTACATCCATTCCTCCAAAATTCTAGCAAAGTAGTTTGCCATTTGTTGTTTTGCAGAAAGGGAAAACTGAGGGACCAAGAAGTTGGGAAGCTTTGCCTAAAGTCACAGAATGGATAAAAAAAAAGAGAAGGAGAAAGAAAACAGAAAAGAACCCTGGCTGCTTATCTTCCACAACAAATGAATCATTCTCTCCACTGCTATTACTGAATTGTAACAGAGTCTTATATTCCCAATTTTCTTGCCTCCATAGGATTCCCTCCTTGTCCAGTACTGCTTTGCTGCTTAATTAGCTCAATGATAATCAGAGGCAGGAATCCTGTTTCTTGGCCTTTAAAATCCTCCCATATTTAAATTGAAATAAGAAACTATTGAAATAAGAAATTATTTAAATGAGAGAGAACACAAATGCAAGTTTCTTTCACGAGGTAAAAGAACACAGCAGGAGGCAACTACTGAGCCCCACACATGCCTTATGGGGCTATAAGCTTCAGCTGTAGGGTTGATTTTCCTTGTCCAGGAATAAAAAAAAATGATGCCTAAAAGCAACAGGAATTCAAGAAGTCAAAATAAAATTATCATCCCACAGAATAACTAACTTTCCACAAGATTTTATGAACTTTGCACTGTAGATCGATGTTCTCAGTGTGCCCAGGAACTTTGTTCTCTGAGTAGGCTCCTTGGCCACCACACTACTTTGTTGAACTATGTTATCCTGCTAAACAATATATCTTTCCACAATATACATCCACTGTTTTGGTTGGCTTGTAGACCTGAGGGACTCATTCCTTTTCCAAAATCCTAAATTATGGGGTCATGCACTGATTATGGAGCATAGCCAAGGGTCTAAATACAGAGCACCTAAAATGATGGTTTCTGAGAATATATCAATAAGATCTAACCCCATTGCTTGACTTCCAGATGGCTCTGGCCTATATTTAAATACAAAAGAAGAGAAAGTTCTGAAGTGGAGTAAGTATGTTTTTCATGGTCAACCAGTCTTTAAAACTTGGCCTGTGCAGGGCTCCATCTCCACACTGGGGTTGCTGGCTTTCTCTGCCACTGGTTGATCCAGTACCAGGCAAAACTTCTCTGGCAGCATTTTGAGCTCCAGGCTATGACCTAGCTCTAGGCATCTGTTTCTCTAGGCAGGCTTTGTTCAGCTGAAGCCCTTGATGCCTACTGCTGTGTCCTTTCCTGAGGCAGGCACTGTCAAGGATTTTTAAAGGAGGCCCCACTCTGCCTTCGTCATCTTTGGCTGTTTTTCTCCCTCTCTTCTGGACCATGATAACTGGGACAGCTGGAAAAACTGTGGGGAAAGATCTGCCTGATCACATGGCAGACAACTGCACACAGGAGAATATTCAATGTAAACACAACTGGTATTTCTTCTGGAAGTAACAAACACACCGGGTGTTTCTGCAGATCACCTCCAGAACGTATTCGAGCTTTGAGCTCGTCCTAGGAGCCTCTGAGCAGCAGTGTAAAGCCAACCACTGACAACCAGAGATCCATATGTTCTATCCACACAGGAATGGGGATTTAATTTTTTTATAGCCTTAATCAAGTCTTTGAAGCCAAAAATCTTCTCTGTAAATTGATGGGAATTATGTTATTTTTGGCCTGAGCTTGCCTTAACTCAAAAGTTGGGCAGAAAATTGTTCTATTCTTTTTTTTGTTGTTGTTTCACTATTCAAATTAGCAGATGCATTTCCTATCATTTGGTACTTTTTCTGTCAATAACACACAAATCCCATGGAAACATGCCAAAGATTTTCTTAGCAACCAAGCCTCTTGCCTGATATACACGATTAACTACAACAGTCTGTTGAAAGCTTAAAATAAACCTGTCTTTTTTTATTTAGAATTTCATATAGTGAAAGAATATTCATTGGTAAGGAATTTAGCAGTTTCAGGAGAATTTATTTATTTTTATGGAGGCTGAATACTCAAGAGATGTCATGATGAAAGCAGGTGTTGCCGTAGAGGCAAATCTGCTGGGATCAACCCAATGGCTGAGTTCAGGTAAATTAAAAGCACTCTCACCAATTGATGGTATGGGGCCCCCATGATTAAAATGTAAATTGATTCATGCCTTGTAAGTGTATAATACTGCTGCAGAAAGCATCCTTCTCCATCAAGAAGTAGCAAATTCCATTATGAAAGATAGGATTTTGACAAGCTGTTTCTTGTTCTAAGAGGATAACCATTCTGGAGAAGAGTTTGTGGATTCTGAGCACTGCTTCCTGTGTCTCTGGAAGGTGCAGAATAATCACATTTTCAGAAAACAGAAGTTACAGTTTTTATATCTTCACATTTGGTTAAAGTAAAATAGAACAAAATATCACAAGTTCTATCCTATTTATAGAGACTTTTTTTATCTTTGCTTAGAATAATCTCCATTTTCTTCACAGTCTTTGAGTTAGACCCAGCGTGCTGGCTGATGGTATATGAAAAAAATTATTTTTAGAAGCAGTGTATGTAACTGTTATGAAAAGAAATAAACCAACAGTATCTGAGGTAAAAACTGTCACTTGAACTCACCTTCATAGAAGCTTGTGTGGCATGCTTTTGTCACAAGCTAACCATCCATCTATGTTGTAGCATCAAAAAACTTACAGATGTTGAGGTCTCTCTGTAGGTACTAGATGGAGCTAGTTTTCAAATATCCTATCTTTCCAACAATCCTGAAATAGGTGCCCAAGAAACCACTGGTAAGTAGGACAACCATAAACAAAGGAATGAGAAAACACAGCATTAAGCCTTATCAGCTGAGGACTTTAGGCAGCCCTGTATTCAGGTCTTCTAAATAGTTTATGGACAATGGCAGCTTTAGTGATCTCACAGGAGGAATGACTTCTCCAGTGAACCTGTTTGTTGAAATTGAATGATATGCCTCCAAGTACGATTCTCCTGATTTGTGCCTGCTGTTGGCAAGTACAGTACATCACAACAACTCTTCCTTTCACAAGTGACCCACAAGACGTAATGCAAACATCTGCAGTGTAGCAATGTGGAATGACCTAAATGGCTGTGCTAAAGCTTGCAGCAATTTAGACGTTCTTAAAGCTCTGCAAAGCTGTGCAAACTAGTAAAGAAAAAAAAAGAAAGAAAAGGAAAATATTAATTCTTGGTTTAGCAGGTTTTATAGCGAAAAAAGTTACAAGAAAAGTAAATATTACGTATGACTTGGAAAACAAGGAACACTTCAGTTACCTGGAGTTGAGTGGCCTGAACTGTGCTCCACTGCAATCATTAGGGGTCTGTGAAATTGCACCAGTGCCAAATGTTAGCATGGAGAATTATATTTGCCTGTCTTATTGCATGGTAATAAAATGCAATGGCCAGTTCCAGCCATCTCTGTTATTCCCTTCTGCTGCCAGGGGATGGGAAAAGGGCTTCCACAGCCATTTTGACCAACATGCTGGCATGCCTCACTGCACTGTGCAGTGCCTGGTGACATTTCTAATCTTCATACCTCTGCCATAGGGGTTTAAAATGACCTTGAAATAACAGAGTCTTTTTTGTTAAGATTTGGTCTACGTATAAATTTCTGAAATAGTATTGTAGAAAATAGTCTCTTAGATAAGGAATGTATTTTCAGCTCCTAGTCTCACAAAATACATATGGCTATGATTTCTTACAGATCTGCTAATATATAGGGAAAACATTTCTGCAGGAATTGAGAGAAAAGTCTGACTTTTTAATCCATATGATATCTACTGTTTGTCTGAAATAAGACTAGTTTTCTGCAGTAAAATCTTTTTGATGTAGAAAAAGAAGATAATTCAAATTGAGTCATGCCACTCCTGGAGCCAACAGCTTTTAAGGCCAGGGAAAAAGTCTCTTCTTTTATGCACAAAGTAGAAGTTCACTCCTCATTAATTTCAATTAGAAGTTGATGAAGTTCTTTGTTTTATTACACTGTAATTTGCACTACATTTTCAAATTGCATCAAGACATTAAATATTCTCACTGACAGTAACTACTCACAGGGGATTTTAAGCAGTGCAAGACACAAAATGAAACCCAACTCATTGTTATTATTATTGTTATTATTATTAATTATTTGTATTATTTTATTGCATAGGAGTTGTAGTCATGGACCATGACCTCATTGCATGATGCACAAAGTCAGAACAAAAAGGCCATTAATTGTTACAAATCCGAGATAGTTCATGGCACGGCTTGGGTAGAGCCTGACTTTGAATTTTCACCTTTCCAAAACTTGGGCAATGCTGTTTGACCAGTCAGCTGGGCTCTCCAATAAGTGTTCAAACTGACCTTGCAACATCTGTGTGGAATCAGTGCTGTTGGAGCAGCCATTCCCACTCAGCTGGCTGAGGGACTCCCATCACCCACGTCTCAGAGATGTCAGTCTCCTCTGCCCGTGATCTCACAGCCTCCCTACCCCTGAAGGGCAATGAGCACCTCCCAGCCTTGCCTGGTCCATGCCACTGACCAGCTCCTTGCAGGGTGTTTGTAAGTGGTAAGAAAACACCAAAGGATCTGGTTGTTTGTAATGGCCTCAGGAAGAAAGGGCTGTCACATCTGGCACCTGCTTGTGACTTTACCAGATGGTGGATATGAAACTGCATCCCCTAGAAGAGTAAAGCCACAAGTAAATATATTCGATACATATGATGTTTGGCATGTGCACATCTATATTTATGAAAGTCACAGAAAGAGTCTGAAGATGAGAGGCGTGACTTACAGCATATCCCTGGTCCTAGGGCCCTTAATGCTGGCAGCATGGGATGACCAGCACAGTCTTCCTCCACAAAGAAAGGAGCCTGGGAGAAGGCTTGGCTGAGATCTGTGTTAGTCACTCTGGGAGCTCATAATTATTCAGGAGCTGCCAGCAGGACAGGACTGAACAGAGGAGAGAGGTGCAGAAGTCCAACCACTTCTGTCACCTGCATAGAGATATTTGCTGTATAAAGGATCAGCCAGCAGTTACACAAGGAGAGAAAAGAAGCAGAAGTGGAGCTCCATTGGGGCATCCCAGAAAGAGAAGTGGGTGAAGAAAACAGCCTGAAATTATGGTAAGGTTTTTGAGAAACAGATGGAGAGGCAGTTAGGTATAGGTCTGGAAAGTGGGAGAGAACAAGAAAAGTATCTCTCTCTCTCTCTCTCTCTCTCTCTCTGTAGAAGGAAGTATTTGTTTTGCAAAGAGAGCTGTTTGGGTCCTGCAGCTGCTGAATCAGCTTCCAGGTATTTGTGCCTGACTCAAATATATGATTCTCCCTTTTCCCAGTGGATCTGCAGGGGTGCTGCTCTGTCCTTGTCATTATGGACTGGCTCCACCAATAGGGGACAGTCCAGGCAGTTACTGCCCTTAAGATAAAGTGTATATAGAATGGGGTCAGGAAAGAACAAAGCAGTTGGAAAAATTCAACTCATTTCAGTACAGAGGATATGCCCTTAGGCTATATCTAGATAGCATACTTCTTAAATGAGAGGGGGAAAATGGCATGCAGAAAACAGTTGCCAAAACCATAGTACCTTCTTGTCAGCCACCCACAACTCAAAAGAGAACACCTCCCAGGAGTCATTTTAAGTAGTGTCTATGTGTGTAAAGATGCTCATACTTCTGTTAAAAACACTGACAGCTCCTAAGTTTCTAGTTTTCAAAGGCTATCAATTACTCTGAACACTGGGTGAGCTGGAGCACATGCAGTCTTCCAAGCCTCAATATTAATGAAGAACTTCAATGAAGGACCTTGGAAGAGATTTGGCATGCTGTAAATATTCCCTGTTAATAAAATCAGAAATTAGGCAGTTTGGTTAGCCAAGATATCTCAAAAGAATTTCTGAAAGTGGAAACTCCAGATTTGCTGGGGGATAGATGTAGGAAGGTGATGAGTTTATTTAACCCTCAAAAACACAAAACCAAAACTGTCCTTATGTCCTTATGGTTAACAGAGAACTGAAGCCACGTAGTAACATTGAAAGGACTTGCACTGGGGTAGGTGGATATTTAGTAGCAGTGTATTTGGGCTGATAACTTCCTAGACATTTTTATCCAAAGCTTTTCATCCTGGACAATAAGAAAGGAGAGGAAAAAAAAAAAAAAAAGAAAAAAAGAAAAAAGAGGTATTCTAACCTGCAGCACCCAGGCCATTTTGATTCAGAAGCCTCAAAACCAGAGTAATTTCAACAGGGCATGAAGAATCATGTTGAACTTGAGGAATCACATACAGAAA
Organism: Nicator chloris; assembly: GCA_013400495.1. Taxonomy (NCBI): domain Eukaryota; kingdom Metazoa; phylum Chordata; class Aves; order Passeriformes; family Pycnonotidae; genus Nicator; species Nicator chloris. The sequence continues at coordinate 12,108 of WAAE01010290.1, forward strand.
TCACTGCTAATTAGTAAAGAATCACAACAGAGAAAATCTGAGGTCGCTTGAACACCCTATCAATCCAAGCAAAGTGTTTCCCTTTTCTCCTTGTCCATTAAAAAATATCATGCTTGGTAAGAGGATGTGAGAAGTGATTTTGTGCATTTCATAGTGTAATTAAGCCAGAGAAAACACAACAACGTTTCTAAGGATGATAATACATAAAGTGGGATTTCAGAAGGATAAGACATCCCCAAAATTCCATCTTAAGTAGTAAAATGGAGACAGAAAGCACAGAGAGGCTTCAAATGGTCTCTGCGAAGGTGCCAACCATGGAGCTGTAAGGGACACAGGGGTGAGCAGTTCAACTTTGTTTTTCAAAAGGAGCCTTCTTATCTCCTTGACAGAACCCCTGTGTGCCACAGCAGACTCACCTCATTGTCCTCCACTGCCTGCATTGTTCTTCCCTTGTGGAGGTTTAAGTGCTGCCTGCCTGGGGGGCTCCTCTGCAGGAGAGCTTCCTGCTGCAGGGCCAGCTGCAGTGGCTAAAGGCAGGAAGGGGTACAGCTCTGCAATTCCCCCAAAGGCAGAGCTGCAGTCCAGGCAGGCAGATAAATGCGTGCCCAGCTCTTCAACTTAACACGGCACGAGAACAGTCAGGTGGCTGGAAGGAAACCAGACTCTCAGCACTGCTCTGAGCATGAACTGCACTCCAAGTGTGTTGATTAGGAGCATCAGGTCATGAATTTTCCATGTGGTGGTTGGGTTTTTTTGTTTGTTTGGTTGGAGTGGTGGGGGTTTTGTTGTTGGGTTTTTGTTTGTTTGTTTGTTTGTTTTGTTTTGTTTTTGTTTTTGTTTTTCCCTGGAATCTGTCTGCCATCAAACATTCTTCCCCCCAAATATTCTACTATTAATAACTATGGCAATGGCTCCTCTGGCAATATTCAATAGTTTTTGGGATGCAGGCATTGCTCACTCTGATCCTTCTTCTCCCACTCTAACAAATTCTCCTCAGCTATCCAGGCTGTTCCACTTTGTATAAATGACATCTCTACCTACCAGAGAAAGAAATCTGTTCTTTACTTGACTTAGAGGTGATGGATTCAGGTCAAAATTCCTGCCCAATACCACTTGGAGACATTTACTTAATGCAAGGGTTACACAGGGCATGTAGACCTGACACAGGAGGTGGAGGAGATGTGCACCTTGCAAAGCCAGGCAAGGTAACACAGAGCATTTCAAAGTCCCGTGTGTAGGTGACTGAATCAAGCAGTGGACCAACACAGTTTGTCTGACTTGGCACAGGGCATCTGCTTCAGAGGCACTTGAACTGGCTCCATTGATACCCACCAGCTGAAGAAGCTCAGATGTCTGATATGCTTCTACAACCTACAGTCACATTCCTGAACTTTGGTTTCTTAACCTTCTCCTCAGAGATGCCTTGTGGGCCTTGCAGAGGACAGACCAAATTCCTGCCCTGGATGGGGGTGGCAGAGTCTGCATACATGTGCTGTACCCCAAACCAACTCCAGCTCTTTCAACCTGTCTGTAAACATAAAGTATCTGGAAAAATATTTATCCCAGAACAGGATAGGACAGCTTTTGAAATCTGAAATAATTTTGCAGCAAGGGAAAACTGTCTTCTACCCATCTCTAGCTCTCAGCTTCTCAGGTGTCTGAGACATTTCTATGTGAAAGGGAAACCTCACTGTGGTTTGATGAAAAAAGCAGTGATATCCCAACCACTTCCTCAGATAAACAAATATGGGGTCCTGCCAGGACTAGCCAAAGTAAGTCTGAAGAGAGCAAACCAAACTTCCCAGGCTGTAAATAGCAACAAAAGATGCTGAGAACAGAGACAAGAGCAGCAGTCACCTGAAATTAATGAAGAAAGAAGAGTGTGTCACAGTGGAGAAGCATCAGTGTAAAAGCACAGCAGCAACAATTGTACCCACAAGATGAAGAGAAGCAAAAGGAATTAATTCTCTCATCACTAAAGGATGCTCTCTGGAAATAGATGGACTTAGTATACAAATACATATTGCTCTTTCTGTTCTGGATAATTCATTCATGTTTCTGCATCTGATTTTAGAAAAACACTTTGATAGTCTCATCCTCTCCCAGACTGAAAAGAAGGCAATAAGAAATATGCTGGTTTGTGCCAGCAGCAACTATATATTGAGATAATTTTTTTGCCTTTAAAAGTTAGAAAAGCAAGAAGAAAAAAAAAATTTAGCTACATATAAGAATGTATCATAGATTGATATAATGGTCTGGGTTGGGAGGGACCTTAAGGATCATCTGGTTCCACCCCCCCTGCCATGGGCAGGGACACCTCCCACTAGACCAGGTTGCTCCAAGCCCTTTCCAACCTGGCCTTGAACACTTCCAGGGATGGGGCATCCACAACTTCACCAGGCAATTGGTGCCAGGGCATCACCAGCCTCACAGTCAAAAATTTCTTTCTAACATCTAACCTAAATCTCTTCTCTTTCGGTTTAAAACTTTTCCCACTTGCCCAATCATTAACTGTCTGTGTAAAAAGTTACTCTCAGTCTTTTTTATAAGCCCCCTTTAGGTACTGGAAGGCTGCTACAAGGTGTCCCTGAAATCTTCTCCTTTCAAGGCCAAACAGTCCTAGATCTCTCAGCCTGTCTGCATAGAAGTTCCAGCCCTTTGAGCATCGTTGTGGCCCTTCTATGAACCTGCTCTAACAGGTCCATGTCTGTTTTGTGCTGAGGACTTCAGACCTGGATGCAGCACTCCAGGTAGGGTCTCAAAAGTAGAGGGGCAGGATCACCTCCCTCGACCTGCTGGCCATCCCTCTTTTGATACAGCCAGGATGTGGCTGGCTGGCATGTGGGTTGCAAGTCCACACTGTTGGCTGTGTCCTGTTTTTAATTCATGAGAACCACTAAATCTTTCTCCACAGGGCTGCGTTCAATGTGTTTTTGTATGTCAAAGGCATTGAAAGGATTACCAAATTAACCACTCTTCTGTCAGCCCAATATCAGTTCTAGCAAATTTAACAGAAGCATACATATGGGATTTCATTATTAAACAAATTACAGGAGAGGTGTACAATCAATACCAGTAAGAAAATAAGAAAACAAAGCCTTTTCCAAAGTAACTCAATATGCTTTTAGTCATGTCATAGATTTGGTTGGTAATTGTCTAAATGCCAATCCAATATATCAAATACATGTCTGTATATAGGAAATTTTGATTATTGTAGATTACATCTTTGCTAGATCATCACTAAGGCAGTAGATGATAAAACCAGTCAACTGACTGATCTCAAAGATAAATGTTCCCGGGAAATCCTTACTAAGGAAGCATATTTTTAGTGCATTGCCCTGTGTCTTCCCATTATTTAATTTGTATCAGTGAACTGGAAGCATATATAATACTGTTCATAAAGTTTGTACATGAAACAAAATCAGGAGGATTGTTAAACAAACAAACAAAAAAAGGACTGGTGTTCCCTCTAGCAGATGCAATAAACTGAGCAAAACAAGCAAACAGAATTGATTTACAGTGAAGCCAAATAGTTGCATACTTTGAAAAAGAACATTTGTGCTTATGGGAGCAGAGATTGCATCCTGGGAAAGGAAAAGAAATTGAAGAGTCACACTAGATGGTGAGGTAATCCTGAAGCTTCAGTGCAAGGTGATGGCTTAAAAGATTAACACTCTTTAAATGTGTAATGCATGCCACACTGAGCAGGAGCAAGAGCTTCTATGCCTTTTGTATTTAACACTACTTGCTTAAATGAGAACATTCCTGTCTTCAACAGAAACAATGGGAAATTGTGCACCATCATAACTGTCCTTTGTCTTCGTGTTTGCTAGGTGTGAAACGCAGTTAGCCCACAAGGCTGAAAATTACAGGGATTTTGTAGGTCCCATCAGTTATCAGCAATACATTGGATGACAAATTTCATTTTATTTTAATAACTGACACAGAATTTTAATATAGCTGCAGTCACATTTTCATTAGTGTGTTGAACAAAATACTGTAAACTACAATAACTGAGAAGAAATCAATAATACATAATAATTATTCATTATTAAGAGATGAAACACATTTCACGTGCCTGGGTCTTAGCTCCCTTAGTTTTGAAGCTGGTCACATCAAAATAATATTTAATAATGATTCCAGCAGACACCTGCACCAATTTACCTCTGCCTGAGAAGCTCATAGGGAAAGGACTTCATACAAATTTGGAGGGTATATGGACAGTAAAGGGGATACAGAGCCGTGTTTCCAGAGGAGATAGGGGGAACGTCACTTAGCATCACAAAGCAAAACGAGTGGCTTCTTTCAGAAATACCGTAGAGACGGTGGGAAAACAGAGGAGTACCATTTAAATAATTTGGATAATCAGAGGCTTTCTTCTCACTAAAGCTGTGACAATGGCTTTCTAGAAGGCAGCACAAGCAACAGAGACAACTCAGTCCTAAGACTGAGGTATTTCAGCTTAACCTAAGGACGAGATGACATGTTCCTTCGACTGCAGGACTGAGTTTTATGATGAAGAGCTGCCTTCTGCTTCTCTGCTGTTACCCTGAAACAGAGGTCTAGGTATTGGTCATCTAAACATGATGTATGAAAGTTATAAAAGACCATAAAATGGAGTAAAAAGAAAATCTTTAGAAAAAGGTGAAAGATGCAACTCTATTACTGTATTAACTACTGTCTCCATTTAAATAAAGAAAATATTGCTGAATTTGGGCTTTCCAGGGAGCAAGCCAATTGTGTTTTGGAAAGGTAAGTCTAGCTTAAAATTCAAGCAGAACCCATTATAGATGTAGTGACAGGGAACAATTTCATAATTTTTGCATTAATGGCTGCAGACCATCCAGGGGCAGCACTGACAGTAACTGACCTTCAGAAGAGGAAGATCAGGAGAACACACCTTTTGTAGAAAACCTCTCTCAGGCTGAGGCAGGTGAACTGCTGCTCTGTTTGGGCAAGCCTCCAGAAAGATGAGAGCCAAGATTGTGCTTGTGAGAAGAGAAGCATCCTCCTCTGCTGCTGAAAGCCTCTCTCTCAGCTGCTATGTGAACTCACTTGAGGACTAGAATTACCTATGCAACTTTGAGGTAGAAAGGTGAATTTGGAGCCTACAAGGTATCCAGGGTGCCAAGTATTTTTCTTTTTTTTTTATGGTATAACTGAACCTGTGGTAGGGAACTGCTCAGAAAGGGCAATAACCAACACCAGGCTGAGGTTTAGTTGACTTGTCTGTGGCTACCTCCTGCTTTGCTAGCTCTGTTTTTTGGCAGCTGAGAACCAGCTCATCCCATGAAGGATCACTATGAGCAGCAAGGTAATGAGATAAACACAAGATATCACACACAGCATCCGTGTTCCACCCACACACTGCTGCAGCCTGCTGGGCCCTTCTCAGCCAGAGGAGAGCCACACTTGTGGCCTCAGGAGTTTCGGGACCTGCTGTCCGCTGCTTTCCCTGCAGATCAGGTGCCTGAGTGCTCTTGAACTTGGTTTGAGAGTCAAGTGTTTTATAAATGGTTTTGAAACAGAGCAGGCGAAACATCTGAGATCACCAGGTAATGGATTTCATTTGAATTTGGACTGTACAAACTGGAATGCTTTCAACTCTGAGGTGTCTCAGACCACTGAACTGTGAGAGGAGGAAGATCTCAGCAAGGGTTACAATTTCTTCTAAGTTAACTGGTAATACTTTGAGACACACCACTGTCCTCACCTTTTAGAAGAGGGAGGAATAAATGTACAAAGAATGTGTGATTTCAGAGAGGCTGTCACCAATGCCACTGGCTCCCATGTGAGCTCAGATTAAAATATGGCCCTTCAAGTCTGCACAAAGTGGGTGAGCAACTGCATGGCTCCCTTAAGGGAACTGGGAGCCATGAGCTGTGGAAGAGTCAGATTCTGTGTATTTGTTCTCCTCCTGTAAGGTGGAGATACCAATAATATATATTTGTTTAATTGGATACATACTCTTTTACATAGGAAGAGCACAGCATTCAGTGTCATGGTGTAGCCAAACTTGTGCCTGAAACTTGTGATCATCTTGATAGGGACTTGCAGAAACATTTTTCTAAGGAAATCCAAAACCATGAACTCTCACCTTCTGTCATGAGAATATTTTTTTATAACAGGCACAAGATGAAATATGTACTTGGAAACTTTTATTATTTAATCATATATCTTTATCTCTTGAATGTGCTTTCTTTTCTTTTTCTTTGAGGTCTCCAACTTCTATCTTTCAAGGCTTACTCCACAACCATAGGGAAAAAAACCACCCTGTTTATTTTTAATCAAAGCTAAAAATCTCTTGGGATTTGCAGACCCAGCAGCCCTGAAATGAAATGCAATTCCCTAAGGTTTAGGATCACAGAGATGTAAACATGCCTGCCATCAATGACTACATAAATAAACTAGAAGTTTGCTAGAACTAGATTTTTCTTCCAACTTGAGTCTGCTGATTTAACTAGGGGGGAAAAAAAGACATTTTGTAACATTTCAGAAGAGATTTGATGTTTTCCGTGTGTTGCAAGAGTGAGGTTGAAAAGCTTTTGGGGATAGAGGTGCAACAGTGTAGCAGTAAGTGCCACTAACACAAGATGAATTAATGTTGAGTTTGCTGAATAAGAGGTTTAATCTGCTGGGTGTTATGAAAATCACCCGTGACAGGGATGGAAGAAGAGGTAAGGGATGGGTTGGTGCAATTCACAGGATTACACACCTACGGACATCTTCTGGGCTGCCTTCCAGCTTCTGCCCTATGAGAGCTCCATGGTGCTTGCCATACCCCCTTGCAATCCTCCAAAGGATGGCTTTTACACTCTCACCTGGGCTTTTCTTCATCCTTCAGCCCAGTTGTGCCCCTCTGCCTGTACCAGTCAGCTGCTCCCACTGCGGGCCATGGGCACAGCTCAAGCCAATGGAGAAGACAATGTTACGAGAGCAATCAAAAATTCGGCTCAGATGCTGCAAACACTGAACAGTCCTCAGTCATCTGCAATGTTAGAGAAAGGCTCAGGCAGTCCTGCAGTTAATTAACTGCATAAATAGAAAATATAAACCCACAGCATGAGGACCATGTTGATGCAATTGCACAGAAGAGGATGTAAGCAATAATAAGGAGTGAGAGACCAGGTAAGAATCTGAATGACTATTTTGTTGGATGTTCTTCATAAAATTACAATAATTGTCTGGGAAAATGAGTTACATCCTTTTGAGTGTTCAAGTCTAAAATTAAATCTCATTTTTTGTTGCAGAGCAGACATTTATTTTCACAATTATCCTGCTTACATCACCGTGGACTTCCCTTGAACCGTGCATTGCCTGAAGCTGTTAGACTACAGTAGGCACTTTCTATACCTCCCTAATATCTGTACTTCTTCATTAAAGGTAAGAAGCAGAAATGTAGATTAAAAAATCTAAAAGCAACTTCCTTCATTCTAGGAAGTAACTCATGTCACAAACAACCTCCCAAAGCTGTGCTCATTTGGTACCACTTTATGAAGTAAGATGACCACAAAGCCATGTCCTGCCCACCTCAGGGACAGCACACAAAGAAAGAAATTGAGTGTGGGAGAGAGGAAGATGAAATGAAACATCTGACTACAGAAACATCCTGTCTGCTGTAAAACAGCTACATTTGTAGGGAAGGAGAATCCACTACATCTCTGCAGATCCAGTCACACAGGATGGGAGAACCTGCATCTCCCAGATCACACAGTAGAAGTGAAGACTCACTTTTGTGCTGGCCTCTATGTTTTGAAGCTGAGCCTTCCAGTCCTCTTAAAACCTTCACGAGAAGACACAGTTCAGCATCCTGGAGTGTATGTTCCTTCCAGCATTTTGCTTGGTGGCTGAGAAATTTATCATAGCCAAGGCCTCAGAAGTCTATTACAAGGTGCATTTTATGTCAATTATTTGCACACCGCAGATAATTTGCAGTAGCCTAGAACATTCCAAATATTTAGAGCAAAAAGTACTGAAACGTACCTCAGAGGGGTGACAAGCCTCATTAACAGCAAGAACAAGCATCAGCATAGGCTTCAGGGAAGTCGATGGTGCCCTCTAAAGGGAACTCCTCTGATACACAGGAAAGCTTCACAGCTGTGGGACCCACTGCCCGTGCAGCCATGGAACAGCCCAGCAACACTCTACGTGCAATAACTGAAATAACTCGTAAGATGATAAAATGCAGAGTCATTAACATCTCTTCTGAATTTGGGAAAGAAGCCTGTGGAAAGCTTTTTTCAAACATTTATTGCTTATGGTGAGAAGGCATCCTTGTCCCAAACAATGTAAATGTTGGGACCAAGACCTCAGACCATGGCTAAGGAAAGAAAGGTACATTGAACAAGCAGGACAGTCTACACGAGTGAAAGTGGGCCATGATATATTTCATAAAACTTTAATCTGAGCTAGATAATTCTTGCAGAGAGACTCTGGAGCCTTCCTCAAGAACCATCTAGATCCAATCCTGTGCAATGTGGTGTAGGATGACCCAGCCTGAGCAGGCAGGTTGACCAACTGTGGTGCCTTCCGACCTTGCCCATTGTGTGAGTGTGTGATAACACAGCACAGCAGCAGGTACACAGACAGTGATTACAAGAGCTACTCAGGAATGAAGCATGTGAGTGAACAAGCACCAGAGAGCAACCAGAGCACTGTAAGCAGTACTTTGTTTAAGCCTCGGCCATCAAGAGCCTGTAATTACTTTGTGATTCACTGATAAAATTCAACATGTTCCCTTCCAAGAAGTATGAAGTACCTTGAACAGCAACACACACTTTGTTTCAGTCTTCCAGTTGAGCTCTGGCTGATTGCACCATCATTTGGCCAAATCAGGAAAAGAGCTATTGATCTCCAATGTACTGATGTGCAGATCTTTTACATGGGTATACATTACTTCAGGACAAGAGTCTGCTTCACCAGGAAGATTAATCTTGTGTTGAATTCAAGAGGTGCTGCAATGCTTTGCTGCTAAGAAAGTCAGGACAATTATTGCCAGGTTTAGTGATTGCCACTCATTAAAATCAGGATTTACTTGATTACATTTTGGAGAAAGTCTAGACCCTGAGTGTAATTTATAACCAATGAGAAGATAAAAATATTAATATTGTTTAAAATTAAGTATTTCCAGTGAATCTTGTAAATGTTGCTCATGCTCAAGCATTAACCATGGTTTTTTTTCCCACTGGATTTCAGGTATACTATCAGGAGGATGCTAAGACCTACCACATAAGGTGAAGCTACATCCTTTGCTCGCACACGTTACTTATATGTGCCAGCATTTGTGGTGTAGTCACTAGAAACAAATAAAATATCAGAGAGCCATGATTTTCAGAAGACATTAGAATAATCCTGGGAACGTTTCCATCTTACATTTATGCTTTTCTGCAATAAAAAAAATTGCGCACAACTCATTCCGGAACTGCACTATGCCTGAGACTTGAATAGAGGATGCCCATACACAAACAAAATTGGGGACAGTGCCTTATAATGCATGACAATGTGGAAATTCCTAGTCTAACTTCAACCACTGGCCACTGTGACTTGGAGGAGGCCACTTTCACCTCTCATTTCCTCAGGGTTTTTACATGGTTGGCATGAGACCTGTAGGTTTAGAGAGCATGTTGAGTCAAAAATGTCCCTGAAACCTGGGTGCTGTTGTTACTGCCCATGATGGGTTATGAGACAAGGAAAACCAGGTACCAGTCAAACTAATGCTTATTTGTTAAACAAAGATCATTCCCCAAGGCTCAGGTGCTTGGTTCACACAGGCAGTTTAAGAGGTTTCAACTGAGAATTCAAAGCCAGAGTTAGCTTTACAGCAAGAGGAAGGTCAGGTATGGGAGTTCAGCGTGTGCCCTTTGCCAATCTGAACACGATTTTTTCATGCTGAGTACTAGTAATTAAGTGATCTCTAGTGAATTACAGCACCTGCGTTATCCATCCTTGCTACCATGAGAATTATTAAGCAGCAAACTGTGAAGCTCACAGCTCGTTAGAAGCTCTGCACAACACAGCAGCACACAGCCCAAGTCCCAGGACTCCCAATATATCACAACATAGAGAACAGCAGTGGAAACAAGAAGACTGCATAAAGGGAAAATGACTGGGAAGGCTGGGATGTGGGAGCAGCAGGAGGATCAGCAGAAAGGCTGTCAGAGGCACTCAGATTAGCAGGTCGTCAAGATCCTAGCAGAGCAACATGCAGCTTTTTAGGTTACTTGGAACAGCAGGGGTGATCTATACCTAGACTAAAACAGACATGCCATTGAGGGAGGATGTTGGGAAGAACAGCCTGGAGCATTTGGCAGTTGCAAGAAGGCAAGAAAGGACAGTGAGGAAATACTAATGACTTGCAGAGGTAGGATAAGATGGGCAGCTCCTAAAGGACACAAATGGCACTTCCAAAGCCAGCCACTCTCCCCAGTTAAAAGAGTGAACAGAAAATCGAGGAGAACTTCTGAGCAGGCAAGCCTTGTGCTCTGGGTACCCAGGCCAGCTGGGTACACATATCTTGGTGCCTGCTCGCTGGACAGAGCAATCCAGCACCTGCATCTTAGTGCTCATGTGGGGGCAACTCAGTTCCAAAACAAGGTCACATCCCTTTCCCACATCTTTCCCACCCTATTGAAACACTACTTCCACCCACGGGTGAGAAGGAACACAGCACAACGCAGCTGCTCGCGAGCTTGAGGGTGAGGAATCAAACCGTGGGAGAGGACATAAAGGAAATGTAGGGAGAGGATAACTGTCATGCCTAGGGGACGAAAAGCAGAAGTCAATTCAGATAGAAGGAAGGACTGATGGTCTGTCAGAGGAAAGGCATGGTGGAAGCAACAAAAGGAGTTTATGGAAGTCTGAGGGAAAGTGCAGAAAGGGAGTTGTAGGACAAAGGAGGATTCACAGAAATGATGGCAAGATGTTCTGAACTTTGAACAAAATGTTCCAGGAAACAGGAAAATGGAGGTAAGAAGAAGGCATTGGAAAGATAAGCATGTAGGAAGCAGCTACTTCCTAAGAGGAGAGCCTTGTGTTCGTGTTTGCATCCTGAATATAATGCTCCCGTATTCAGGAACAGACGGGCACACAGGAGGTGTTCTGAGACAACTTTGTGCGAGTAGAATGAAGCAGCTTGTGCAAGGCATTTCCACTGCAAGGGAGCCTTAATACCAGAGGAATGTGGCAAGGATGACAGAATCATAGAATAGTTTTGATTGGGACCCTGGCAGGTCATCTGGTCCAACCCCCTGCTCAGGGTGGGGAAAGAAAATAATACACAGGAGATGAAAATTTCCCTTGCATCTTCACAGATATAAAGTGAAGCTTTAGTTACAGTACCAAAAATGCTTATCCAAAGTCAAACCTTCCCTTGGTTCTCTAGGTTGATGTTCCCTTCTGGAAGCAATGCTCATTTTACAGATTACTGGAATTGCTACTATAACTGCTCTGGATTCTTTGCTGTGAAGCAGAGAGGGTTTCATTGCATATCAAAAGGAGGAAATGGACACACATGAAAATCAACCTGTAGCTTCCTCTAAACACACATGCACATCTAATGCACAGTTGATGCCAGCACAAAACAAAGATAGGAAAAATATTTCTCATGCAAACTGGGTTGGTGGTTAATCAAGTGAACCGTACCTTTTAGAGAGGTATCCTAGCAACTCCCCAGCAGCCACGAGTCCCGGCTGACAGTGCACACTGATGCAATTGTTCTCCTCCTGCAGACATCAAAACTTTGCAGCTAATCAAAGAGATAATTCGAAACAGGAGACCACGTTAAATTTGATCCAACAAAAGGGAATTTTATAAATGAGCAATGTCACCCAGGGCATCTCTTATGCTTAAAGTTGTCATCTTGGAACAAGAGTAGGTCAGGCTTAGCGAAGCCGTGCGATGCTGGGAACAAAACCATGACTCTCCTGCAGGCACTCGTGTCTGCTGCGCTGGTTTGTGCTGGTCTCTGCTTCAGAGCACTATGCAGAATTTATTACTATTCTCTTGAATAGCAAAGGCTCACCCAAAGCACTTTCTAGAGCACAAGTACCAGTGGAAGCCCTGCTGATGCTCTTGTAGCCACCTGTCCCAAGAACAAATCCATACTCCTAACATGCCAGATAAGATATTCTGTCCCATCTCCTGACAGTGCAAACAGGCTCAGGCCTGGCTGGATAAGACCTTCTGTCTTGGGAGCAGCAATGAATCTGAGGCTACAAGTAGCCTAAGCTGGTCCTCTCTAAGTGTCCTGGTTTTGGAAGCATCATAGATTTGCAATTCACCTTCTTAGCCATGGGTGCAACAGAAAAAGCAAAATCACAAACATAGGATCCCATAAGGCTATGGAAAATCCCCCCCCGGCCCTCACTTCTTAGCAAGCCCAAAGATACCAGAGATCTGGGAAAAGTATTCAAGATGTTTAAGCACTTCCCACTTCCCTTTTCTTCCCTCAGCTGAGAGGCTTTACTTCAGAGTTGTGAAGGGACTCCCAAGTTCTCCTCCAGCGGTTTACGTTTCTTCTGGATTACAGAACATCTCTTATACTCCCCCTGCCACATTCAACAGTTCATCTCCTCTTTCAAAGAGAAAAATATTCCTCCTTAAAACTTCCTGTTTTCTCTGTCAGGTGAGCCCTGACACCTGACCACCCTCATCAGATGCTCCTCAGATACTTTTGTTTGATGATCACTCTCCTGGGGATCAGAACTGTAAGACCATTTTTTCCAGGGCAGTAATAATGTTCCTGAATATTCCATTAAAACTTTTAATCAAATTTTAATGATCCTTCCTTGTTGGAATGGAGGAATTTCTTCCATCACCTTTGGTATTTCAGAAGGAAAGCAAGAACAGATGTAATAGCCATATGGTCTAAACATCAAACAGAACCTACAACTGGACAAAACCATCAAATCATACACAAATCGTCATCAAAACTGTTGTGACCTACTTTTTACTGCAAAAGCTGGATTTTTCTGCAGTCAGTCAAGTGCTGTTAAGACACTGCCACCACTAAAAGCAACATGCAGACTGTCCATCTACAGCAGCTGAGACCAGGGGTTCAGAGGAATACCGGGGATCAATGTACCCATTTGTAAGGTCTACAGAGCTTTCAAGATTTTAAGATCTTGAAAAGTTTCTTCCAGTGAGTAGAAAACTGTTATTTCACACCAGAAATGCTGCTTACAGATATTACAGGGACACAAACATTTCCTCCCACAATCAGAAGATTATGTCTGCTTTCACATTTTATCTGCAATGGTATTTGTGCCAGTAACTTTAAAACTAGAAAGTGCAACAAGGGAAAAGAATAAGCTGTAGAGATAGAATGCCATGAGAGGAAAAGGGAAATTATACCTGTGACACTGTTTCTAGCAGATCAATTTATTTTCACCTTCCTGATGCAGATACACTTTTTATTTTTTGTGTGAGTCACCACAGTATTTGCTTTAGGAAGAGGCTGGTAATAGGATGTGGGTATTTGTGAACTCAAGAAGGGGCTGATAACAAAAAACAGCTTAGAAACTATACATTTGTAATTGAAACAGCAGGGCACATCAGTTCAGCACAATAGTTGGAATTTGCCGCTGTTAATGAGTTGACTTGCAAAGAAACAAAACCAATAGTCCCCTCCATACACTACATGATCCTTAAGAACTGCAGCAGACATATTATTGTTCTATGCCTTTGAATCCTCAACCACAGGAAATAAACAATCCACCTCAATGTCCTTTGGTCCTCCAGGAGCAAAGCACCTGTTTCCAGAAGGGTAGCACCACCCACAGGCAGGACAAGACAAGGAACTACACAGTCACAAACACCCACAGTGTTTACCCCACAGCCCTCTCTTACCTCGTGCACTCACCCCCAAAAGTCACGGCAGGAAAGAAACAGAGAGTTAAATTCACTGTTGTTGGTTAAAATTTTTCTGCTATGCTGACCATCTGCAGGCAAAATGAGCCAGATAAGTTCTGTAGTATTACAATGAATGTAATGGGGATTGTAGCAAGCAGGTGAACATGAGCTGCACGTCACTACCGAACACCTGGTGAGAACTGTCCCACACCCTGATCTAGATCTGTCACTAATTTTCTTTCTGAATGGAAGGAGCAAAGAGAGTTACTGCGTGATAAAGACCACAGGCTTTCTCTTCAGAAGAGCCACTGTGTTCAGAAAAATCTTGACTCATTAATGCATCTTTAAATCGTAAGAATTCTCTGTATTTTAGTGTGTTCAGGCTCAGAGGGAGCGTATCAGAGAGGTGTTTCAAAATCTCTTGCTCTAGTAAGGAATGACCTTCAGCTTATTTCCTGGAATGCTTCTGCTAAATTATTCATTGCCAATCTCTTTAATTTGTGTACACAGCACCCACCAGTAAATAACATCATGAGCAAAGTTGCAACCAACTCCTCCCCAATATCAATAATATGATATAAAAAGTCAGAACTTTGTGTTAAAGATGATCTACACACAAGAAATTTACTCAACTCATTTAATAAAACCATTTTGTTAAAAAATTACTTAGTAATGATTGGAATTTTACATAGAAAATTCAGAAATTACAAAAGATGGCATTGTATAACAAATATAATCTGAATATGTGAGAAGAGTTAGACATATTTGGTAGTAAGGTCCACAAAAAACCTATGCAAAAGGAGAGAGCAGCTGTTCCTGAGTTAATTGTTGATATTCTTCTGAGATAACATGACAGCAGCATAAAATATTCTCTTTCTAAGAGAATTAGTGCTAAGAATGTCTCTTCTACTCATTTCATGACTGACATTACACGTCTTCTCTGGGCACAGTTAAGAGGTTCTCCAAATGCCCGAGAAAGAAAGTATCTGAGGCCTAAAAGAAATACTCCAAATGAAAAGCAGTGTACTGTGAGCAGCCTACAGGTAAAAAAAAGCCAAGCATCTCTCCTCTGCACCTCTCCTCTATACACATATCCATTAATGTAAATTATTCCTTCATAAGGCTTTACAATAAATCTGAAATATTTCAAATCTATATCTAATAAATATTACAAGAAAATAGTTTTTCAGTATTTACATATGAAACATATAAAACACGATCACTGTAAGACTACTTCTTCAATTTCATCTTCTAAAGAACCAAGGGTATGAACTCCCGGCTTGTTTGTAGTGTACTGCAGACGGTGTCTGTTTAGGCTTCTTCCTTCACCAAAAAGCCCATTGCCTTCTTTTACTTTGACTTTACTGTTTTTATCAACAAAAGGCTTATTACTGGAGTCCCAATCTATGTCCAAAGGTGGTGTATTGTTATTTTTAGAAAGAACAATGGTACTGGCACTGCTTCCAAAGAGTTGTTCCATTAAGTTGGACTTCTTTTCTTTCTTACTATCGAAATCTGCATTTTCCTTAACATTTTCTTCTAATTTATCACTTTTTTGAGTGAGCCAACTTGGTCTCCCTGATCCCTTTCCAAAGGATGGTACATAACTACCAAAAGCTAACTCACTAGTTAAATCTACAGTCCTTACATTTCGTTGCTTCTGCCCTTGTGCTCTTATGCCATCATCCTGGCTGTCCTTTACGGGAAATCCATTAGTAACCTTCCCAGGAATCTCAAAGAAAGAATTTGTTTTCTCTTTTTTCTCCAGGGAGTCAGATTTTCTTGCTGTATTTATGAGTGGTGCTTGGGAAGTTGGTTTCATGTTTGTTGTGTTTTGAATTTCTCTATCAATTTCTTGCATTTTAGCAAGCAGGAACTCTCTTTTTCGCCGCTCTTCAAATGTTTCAGTGCTTTCTCTCTCTACTTCAGGTTTGTGGATTTCTGTCTCCATCTTTATTTTCTCTTCTTTGTCCAATAAAGAGTTGCTTTCCTTTTTAATTTTGTCATATTCTTTCCTTTGCCACTCTGCAAAAAAATGTTTGAACAATATTTAAAATTTGTAATTCTAAAATATCCTGATGAGATTTTGAAAATAAAGCAAGCAAAAGTCAATGAGTTTTTAACATGTTCCTCTATGCACAATGTCATTTTCCTGCTGCAAAAATAAATTCTTCAAAAATTGCAACTAAATCCACTCCTAGTTCTCTGATAAGATATAAAAGTTTATTATCATCTTCCAAATGCTTTAGGACATCACCCATATTTTAGATTTTCAAAGCAATTTGATTTCTGCCAATTGCCTTCCTATTTCCTGAGTTTGAATGAAAAACGAATACAACATTACTGATTTTAACAGTTCTTACTTGCACTGTACTTTATTTTTATTTGTCATCACCGCTGACATTAGGACAGTCCTGGGATGTATGTGTGGCTTCTCTTTTTTTTCATAAAAGGAACTATTTCTGTGAAGCTATTAGGCCTCAAAGTCATAGGAGTCATCACCTGTTTCAAGCAGTGAATCATTTAAAATACCCTGCATCAGCTGCATACAGAAAAGACCTTTACATGAGTGTTCTGTGCATCACTGCGTGCACTCAGAGTGACTGGGCACAGCTATGAAGGGACACCAAAGGTACAAAACAGTAACTTACAGACCGAACCTGGAAATGCTTATGTGTAGAAGAAGGAGGAAGCTTCTGAAATACTTCTCTCTTCAAAATATTTTTTCCCCAAGATAACCGATGTGTATTTGGGCAAAAGTTGAATACGACTACTTGGCCCCTCCAACATAGTGGCATTCTCCTTTGAACACTTTACTCAAATTTCTGACTTAGGTTTTCACAAAGTTCCGTATTATCTACTGTACTTCAGCTCAGGCTTTCAGAAACAATTGCCATTGTTCAGTTAATGCATTTAACATAGATATTTTTTCAATAACAGATCATTATATAAGTTACTAAATAAAGAGCCATGTTTCTGTCTGTAAGGTGGGGGAAATACCAGCTTATACCATATGATGAGTAAGGTGCTTAAATCATCTTATTCAGAGACATAAAATCAGACTCTTGGATTATGTAAGTTGTGATAGAAGATTTTTCACAGATTTTACCTCCGAAAGCAGCTATAGACTTTTAGAATTTTTGTCATATAGAATAAGTACTACTGTTCATTAACTGCAATCACTGAAAGAGTTCTTTAACATGACAGGGTGCAGTCCATCTAAAATACTTGAGATTGTGTATATAAATCATTAAGATGCTGTGAAAACCAAATGAATAAAAAAGCAATATTAATATATAATGATAGAAACTGACATTTCTCAAATAGCCACACCAAATGATTCAGATAACCAGACCTGAAAAGAGAAACTAAAATTTCAAATTATGTAAGGCAGAAGAAAGTACTGGAAAAAAAGGCCATATTAAGGAAAGCAGATTTGTTCTACAATAGTAAAAATCTACTTCCTACGTCAATAACATTTAGCAAGATAACATCAGCATTTACCTTCTATGTCATTCTTGTTTTGAAAAGCACAATCTCTCAGACTCCAATACTTTTTTGTGGACAGCATTTTTTGCTGCTGCATACTTAATAACAGCTGAGTACAGGGCACAGATTATTCTATATCCTGTGTTTCTTTCTGATTCTTCTTTGCATAATATAACTGAAAATAATTTTCCACTGTAGTGATCTCTGCAAAATCATTTTTCTCTTCTCACCAGAAACCAGCAGCCTCACTTGATTAGTATTCTATGGTGCATTTTTCAGCCTTCAGCTGCCCATTTGCTTACCATCAGGAAGTTTTGGAACCCTCTCCTCTAAGGACTGTATTTCCTGAAA
Organism: Nicator chloris; assembly: GCA_013400495.1. Classification (NCBI taxonomy): domain Eukaryota; kingdom Metazoa; phylum Chordata; class Aves; order Passeriformes; family Pycnonotidae; genus Nicator; species Nicator chloris. The sequence continues at coordinate 29,796 of WAAE01010290.1, forward strand.
ATGTTTCAGTTTCTCTTCCCTCTCCCTGTCTTGGTCTTGTCTTAGGAGTTCTGTTTGTTCTTTCCATCCTTTGTCTTGAGTTTCTTTTTCCTGAAATAAATTAATTGAAAATTGAAGCTGATGGGGAAAAACCATCAATAAAACAAACAACATAACAAAATCATAACTATGTCATTCTGAAATCATATTCTTGCTGCTAAATTGCATTGGAAGTTGCAGCTCCAGTGCCATAAAATGAGTAGATGACCTTAAACCAAACCAGTCTTGACGACCCAGGCATTTGCCCCCAAAATATTATCATCTCTAGTATACATTTATACACCTGAAACAAAGTGAATAGACAATCAACTCTATTTTGTATTGCACATTTCAGGGAAGTTGTAGCTCCAATGGCATAAAACAAAATTATCAGTCTCAGGGTGGTTCTCCTTAGAAACCAGAAGTTGTCTTCTTCAAGGAGTTTAATAGAAGGCCACATTTCACCATCACATTCTCTGAACAAGCAAGCAATTAGTTGCCCTCTACTCACACAATCTGACCTTTCTATTCAAGTGAGTGGGTTGTCAATTCAGATAGTATAATTTTGGTATTTAAATTTATGGAGTATTAAGTAACAAACAATCAAAGAGAAAGGTTTAATCTCGGATGACAATTTTAGCTAGTGACTATACATACATATGTAAAAGGCAAGAACCTGCAGAAAAGAGATTAACATCAGCAGTAAAAATCACTACCACAGAAAAGTAGTGTCAATGAAGTGAAGAGAAAGTCAGCATAATCCAACACATGGGAGTTAACTTTGTAGGTTGTGGTTATTTTAGAACAAAGTAAACTTCTAGATTAAAAATACCCTTCTAAGAGAAATAGCTACTACTTAATGAAAGAAGAAAAGATGACTGTTAGCCAAAAAACCTTCAAGTACTTTTCCTTCATGTACAAGGTTATCACTGTTATATTAAAAAATATAAACTACATAAGGAGATGGTGGCCAGGTATTTAAAATGCTTGACTTTAAAAACTGATGAAAGCATAAACTACCCAAATCTAATTTACCTTATTTAAAGCAATAGCTATTTAGAGAATATAAAGCTGGACTCCATGAGCTGCACTTGTACCAACTGTGTGGTTCTGTAACTCACACACATAAGTATATACTGGAAAAATACATTAAACTACATACATAGTTAAAGAAAGAATTTGAGAAGAGAAAATATACAAATGAAACTGCCATAAAAAAAAGCTTCAGCTGTAACAGGAAGCCAGCCAAGACCATCCTCAGAGCATTATTTATGAAAAAAGGTCCTAGCCTCATGTAATCAGAATTTGTACAAATTGTACCAAAATCTGTGTCATTGTGATTCGTAATACCTTACAAATCTCTGATTTTAGCCTGTTCACAGAAGTGTTAGCAATACTTCTAATTGGTACTATTTTGTACTAAAAGGGAAATAGGAAAACAAGAAAACCCCCAAGCATATTGACAAAGCTGGAAAACCAGAAGAAATACCAGCACTGTGACAATAAGAGGAAGTGTTAGATTTATGCATTGCGAAATCATCCTGGAAAGTAAAAGAAACCATAACTAAGACCAAAGAGAAAACAGAGAGAAGGCAGCCATCACTGTTCAACAGATTGTTTAAATGAGCATTAGAAACAAAGAAAAAGGGTGAAACCGAAAATGAAGTCTTAAAAACTTCAAAGAAGTAACAGTGGCAGAAAAAAAAAAAAAAAAATGGAGCTGATGGCTCTCAGTAAGGCAAAGAATATGATAAACTCTCCAAAAAATGGAGTATATTTCTAGAAAGGTAGATCTTGTCTTAAAGGACAGAATGTTTTTGAAATTATATTTTCTATATATTTACACAAGTATATTTATACATTTTCTAAAATATAAGCTCTGCATTTTACAATCTGATAGGTGAATTGTGTGGACTGGGTCTCAAATTATTATGGAACTCACTATTTTAGGAAGAATTCCTTCTTTCTTGTTTGGTGTGTCACCACAGACAAGTTCTGATCCTGGAGGAAGTTCTGCTGGTGAGAAGCATCCACTAGTTTGTACACCTTTTGTGAGCTGTGGTCCCTTTTTAATATTTTGATTGTTGGCTGAAGAAAATACAAACAAATTAAATTCTGTTTCCACTTGTAAATATCCCTCTATATACCTGTCTCTCATTTTTCATGATTTGCAGCAAACAAAAGACTGTATTGAAGTCAGTGGAAGTGGAAAGTATTGACGAGTTTCACACAGTTGCTTTCGGCATCTGTAAAATCTAATCATAAAAAATATGCATGCAAAAATTCTAATAAAAAAATAATTTAAACTCCACCTTAATGCTACTTATAGGGTCATTACAGTGCACTGAATATTAGTTTAAAAGCCCCTCAAAATATCTCACTCATCTTACTGCTTGTCACAGACTCAAACTCATAAAATTAAAATCCACTTACTTGAATCTTTGAAACACATATACTTATCTCTATGGAATGACATTTAAAAAAATCTGAACCTAAAATGGA